>JAKTWW010000214.1:0-129191 GCA_030582255.1 Hansenula subpelliculosa
GTTTATTAATATTTGTGAGATTGCATGCTAACGAAAACTCTTCAATATTGACATTTGCTTGTTGTAAGATGGCGTTACTCTATATATTGACGTAACGAGTTAATATCAACAGTTCAATTTCATCGACCAGTAATTATGATTCAAACAGTAAGAAAATATCTAACTAATTATGTTTGCAGCTATGATTTTAATTCCTTCTTCTATTCTTCCATATACTTTGCTTTAAACCTTATAGTATATACCAGCCATGATTCAACTATTCGCTAATCAGCATAATCGGATTTCTGAGCCATTTCCATATACATGAAAAATCATGATCAACGTTTATATTCAGGAACATTAACCAACAAACAAACTGTTAACATGAATAGACGATAAAATGATGGCTGGTTATATGTCAATGCTGTAAGTGAAGAGTTTCCATTAAGCACTTCATCAACGGTATCTTTCTTCGCTTAAGCCTCCATGTGTCAAAGATTGTTCTATGATGATTATGATGATTATGATGATTATGATGATGTACTTATAAAGGGCTGGCTCATTGACTTGGTATTAGTTTCATTGGATGTTTACCTTTTCCCCAATTTGTGTAATTGGTGGTGCGGTGCGGTGGTGGTGCGTGTACCGGGAACGATCAGAAGTGTTTGGTTACGCGTTGTGGATAAATTGCCCAAAGCGGCTGTTTCCGGTGAGTTTTCCTTGTAGAATAAATTCTTTAGTTGATGATGATCTTGATTATCAACATGGTGAATTTGTGCATGTTTAAGTAGATTTCATAGATGATCAGTTTACATTTATCAAAGGGTTTTTTGCATGAATTTATATGAATGAAGCAAAAGGTAAACAAAGATAATTTAATATAAACAAGATTATTGAAGTGGTGATACAAACAAATGATTATGAAAAGGAAAGGATAGGGATATAGAGACATTATACCATTATTTCTTTCATGTTCACAACTCAATAATCATTAACACTATTCATTAAATTCTTCTCTGCAAGACGCGCTCAATTTAAAGCATAATTCTCTGTTAAAACGAACCCTTAAAATTGTTGAAGAGAATTCTCCCAGCTAAAATTTCTGTTTTCCCTGCAAAATTTTTGACTTTGTGCTAGTGGCCTGTCTAGAGTCTGTCTAGAGTCTGCCTAGAGTCTGTCTAGAGTCTGTCTAGAACCCAGTTTTTAAATCACCCTGCTCAGAAATATTTTGTGTAATTATGTGAGTGATGCGTTTAATTAAATCGGTATCTAGAAGTTGACAAAATCATGGATCATCAAAGATCATGATGAATCATGAAGTTAGAAATCAAGAATGTGTAGATGCGTTTTGGATCATGGTACATGGTAATAGATGCGATTGGAAACAATGAGATAGTTTATTCACATATTCAGGTTATTACCACCCATTTATGGGTTGGTTAGAGTTCAGTTTCATGTTTGAAATTAAAAGTTAGTTCAGATGAATGAAGGGGTTCAACACATGGGTTATTTAGTTCCTTGGTATTTGAAACCGATAAATTCCAATGAATAAACATGAAAAACACTCACCTCTTTCTATATTACTAGTGCTGAGAGTATTCCTTTCAACTCTGCACAGAACTGAAATTTCTTGTCTGTCTCGAATTCAAATACTAATTAATATTAGTACCGAGTCTCTTGGAAAATATTTAATATTTCTTTTGAACTAATGAAGATGTGATTTTTTCAATATCAACTTACGGAGGGTGTTGAATAAGTACTCTTCACTCAGATAATATTACTTGATTGGGTATGGTGTGGATTGTGGAATATTAAACCTTGTAATTGTCTAGCTGAGATCTGAGATCTAGAACTGCAGTGGGAGTAGTTGTAGTAGTGTCTGTGTTGTGGGATCTGATGAGTTGAATAGCATCAATAACTGAGTGATACATGGCAACCCACCGTTACCATCTGCCTCACATCTGCCTCACACTCAGGAGGTAGTAGCCAGTTGACCATTCCATTGTACAACTCTGAGCGCAGTTCGAGATCTCTGATTCAATTGATCTCTGATTCAATTGATCTTCACGGTTATGTCGTTCAACGCAGCACAGATTTTTATTTGGACATTCCCAGAAACTGCCAGCGCCAAATTCAAATGTGCGAAATTCACACTTGAGATTCCAGCGCAGCGCATCTTGACAGGCACACTCGAATATAAAACAGCGCTGGTATCCTGTAAACATCACCATCCCAGAGATGTAGTAGAACTCTTTTCCTACACACTAGCTACTAGCCACAGGTGACACACTCCAACTCAGTCCTTCTTTACACAAGTCACTCTTTCAATTGAAAAAGCTCTTGCTCACACTCATTTTTTACAATAACACACAGTTTAAACACGACACGCTCATTTCTTCATTCTTTATTCTTCATCGTGTTTATACATCTCAAAGAGCTCTAACTCAAGTCAATCCTTACATCCATTCAATCAATCAATTGCTTCATTTACTTCAGTACAATGAAATATTCAATCATCTTGCCTTTATTATCTTTGGCTTCTACAGTCATTGCAGCTCCAGCTGTTGTCACTCAAACTTCAGTCGTTTTAGTTACAGCTGGTAATGGTCAAGTTGAATCTTCCACTACTTCTCCAACTCCAACTCCTTCATCTTCAGCTAGTCCAAAAGTCGGTCATGTTTATGAAGTTGTTGTTTCTGAATTAATCGAAGTTAGTGGTACTGATACTAAAACTTCTACAACAACTTCTACAAAAACTTTAGATCCAACTGCTACTGGTCCAACTTCTAATGCTGCTGCTCCTTCATCATCATCAGAAGTTGAAACTTTATCTCATGCTGATAGAGCCGTTGTATCAACTATTGGTGAAGCTTCATCTGCTCCAGCTACTTCAGCTGCTCCATCTTCCACTGAAGCTTCAACTTCACAAGAAACTACCACTTCACAAGCTCCACCACCACCACCAACATCATCATCATCAACTTCAACCAAACCAACCACAACTTTAACCCCATCATCTTCTTCAACCGAACAACAACCTTCAACTTCTTCAACTTCAACTTCAACTTCTTCAACTTCTTCAGGTTCTGAACCTTCATCATCATTTGCTTCAGAAATTTTAAAAGTTCATAATGAAAAACGTTCAGAAAGTGGTGCTTCCGCTTTATCTTGGTCTGATAAATTAGCTAAATATGCTCAAGATTATGCTGATCAATATGATTGTTCAGGTACTTTAACTCATTCAGGTGGTCCATATGGTGAAAATTTAGGTCTTGGTTATTCAACTTCTGGTGTTGTTGATGCTTGGTATAATGAAAAATCTTATTATAATCCTAATTCACCAGCTGCTTCCCATTTCACTCAAGTTGTTTGGAAATCAACTACTGAGCTTGGTTGTGGTTATAAACAATGTGGTAGTTATTGGGGTCAATATACTGTTTGTTCTTATAATCCAGCTGGTAATGTTGCTGGTGAATATAAACAAAATGTTCAAGTTTAATCTAAATAAATCACTACTAAATGAACTTTCACACACATCTACACCAAAAAAAAGTTTTAAAATTTATTCATCTTTCATTTCAATACCTTCTAATCATCTAAATTTTTTTTGGATGTTTTAACATTTTTTCTTTATGAAGTTTCAAATATAATTCAATTATATATCTGAGACTTCTTATTATGTTTTTTTGTCACCGGTTTAGTTTATTTTCTTATGGAATTCTATTATAGGGTTATTATGTACATTCTTTGTTATTGTTAAATCTAATGTAGACCCGCTTCATCATCACTTCTTTCTTGTCTTTCTTGTGTTTTAACGCGTCCTGTTCTGGATCTTTATTTTTTTCGCGAATTTTGATGTCGATACTGAAACAAGTATAATACTAATCAACCGGCTACAAACTAAAGAACGATGTGTTATAGATTCCAAGCATTTCAAAATGAAGTACTCTCATCTACACCAACTTGTTTAGTTTCTCAACTGTTGACCATAACATCAAGTCAGTTTCATTTCATGCTTCATGTCCCGTTCAAATTCTTCTAGAACTAAAATTCTATAATGGTGAATTACATGGACTAAATCTAAAACAATGATGAATCTTTTTTGAAAACATGAGTGGGAAACATCATCAACGCCATTTAAAAGCACATCTTTTCCTTTAAAAGCTGTATCACTAACGATGAGATACTACACCACGTTATAATTTTCATATATCATCAGAGGAATGAAGTCCATGATGTTATTAATAGTGATACAATTATTAATTTTCCCAATATTTTCCCATTCTAAAATAATAACTATTCATCAAACAAATACTCATACTGTGCAAGAATTCATTACTCAATTTGAAACGACGCTTATAACGAGATGGTCTACATTACAAAGATTCACCGAAGAACCGGAAAGTACTACTACCACAACAACTACTACTATTACAAGAACAATAACCACAACTATGGGAACAGATTCTACAACTTCAACCCCACCATCTTCAACAATTTCTTCACCAAGTACCTCCATCATTACTAGTTCCACATCCACAATTAGTTCATTATCATTTGAATCAAATGTTGTTTCATTACACAACACACTTCGATCAAAACATAGTGCACAACCTTTAAAATGGTCTACTAATTTAACAAATTTTGCAATAAATTATGCAAATTCATACAATTGTAACGGAACTCTAATACATTCTCATTCACAATACGGAGAGAATTTAGCCCTGGGATATAACACCACTGCGGCAATACAGGCTTGGTATAACGAGGAAAAAGATTATAATTATAATGATCCTGTGTTTAGTGAAAAAACTGGACATTTTACACAATTAGTTTGGAATAGTTCTACATTAATTGGATGTGCTATTAAAGATTGTGGTGATTATTTTGGTGAATATCTTGTTTGTGAATATCAGGATGCAGGAAACGTGGCTGGTCAATTTGCTGATAATGTTTTTGCAAGTTAGTTTTAAATATTTTATATAATTTGAATGTTTAATAATTGTATTTTTATCTTTGTAGCTCTTGTAGCATAAACTGAGCCTCTTTGATCAACAATAGAGTAAAATTCTAATCTACCAGCGACCAGCCAGCGAGAGAAAAAAAAATTTGTAACCAGTTGCTGTATTGAAACTAGAAGCTACTAGCTTTCAGCAGTAACTGCTTCCACTATCTGTTTGATTAAAGGTCTTTTATCATTATCTTCCGGTGTGCTAAATTTAATCTTCATTTTGGCTCATTAAAGATTTTGGTCAAGGTCCCCAGCCAAAAAAAAAGTGGTTTTGGAAAATAATTGAAGCAAACGAACTCAACCATTAACAACAATTTGGGAAATCACAGCGTTAAAAGAGAAGAAGGCTTATCGGTATAGAACTGATCATAATACTAACACAGAAAGATTATATACAATTGTACACCAGCCATTGACACAAGAAGAAAGGTCACATAGGTTCATGGAGACCGTATTGACAAGTCAGTTTCATCATCATTTACCATCTATATTTGGAAATAATCAACCAACCCGTAATACAACTTTTATACAACACAGAAGAGAAAAATAAAATAACAACAGAATATGGGTCTGTTAGGAAGGAGACATACAACATATTAATTGCCTAATGCTAAGAGAAATTCTACAAACGAAAACCCTTCACAATCTTCATTAATCGCTGCTCAAGCTGCTGCTCAACTGTTTCAAAATAATCATAATAATACAAATAATATCAATACAAGCAATAATATTAATGGTACTAGTAATGCTGCTGCTAATGCCGCTTCAATACCACATCCTCCCCCATCAGCATCCGCTGAAAAGAGACCTAATGGTGGATTAAGAAGAGCTGTTTCCGTTAGTGGTACTCCAAGTGCTAAATCCAAACCAATTGTTGTGAAGAAGAGTCCAGCGCCTGTTAAGACTAATGATAATCATAATACAACAAATATCAATCATAATCAAAATGCAAACATTGAAAAATTATCATTGAGTGATCAGAATGAAGAAAATAAAAAACTTGACGAAAATACACAACAACCACAACCTTTAAAATTAACGAAAGTTAGAAGTCGATCACCTGCTCCACCACTACCAAAAGCTTCACAGCAGTCCCAGACTTCACAAGTATCGGGGACTACAATGCAAGCCATTGCTAATGCTGCTGCTAAATCTGCTGCCACATCTGCTGCTAATTCTTCTGCAGATTTATTGGCACCTCCAAATCAATATAGTAAAGTATATCCATCAAGTCCACAAATTTCATTGGGATCTTCAAACTCAATAGATTCTGCACCATTTTCATTGAAACCTGCAATTAATATGAATAATGGTAACAACAACAGCAATAATAATAATAATAATAATAATAATAATAATCATAATAATAGATCATCTATTGAAGTTCCTGCGATTCAACCAAAAGATTTTGGTAATCAATCACATCCAAATTATCCAAATTATCAACAACCAACTCCAAGATTTTATTTTGATCCTGATAGAAATGGTTCTGATTATTCAACAGATAGGTCATCTTTGAGGTCAAGCTCAGCGGGTTCTGAATATATGACAACTCCAAAGAGTCAAAGAGCTTCAGGTGGTTCTGCAACTCATTTAGCATTAGATACTATTCCTTCAAGAATTGATGAGCATGAATCAGAATATCAATATGAATCAGAACCAAATGATTATGATTTTCATAATAGTTATCGTAATAATACAGATGATCAAGAATTTAATGATTATGATGAATATTATTCGGATGTTCCAGAATCTCAAATTGATAGACCTTTAGATCCACTTTCAAGAGTTTCGACTACAAACACAATAAATACTTTTAATAGTAAAAAACCAATAAGGAAACCTCCACCAACTGATTTTTCAAATGCTCTACCACATCCTCCATCAATGTCTTCACGTCAGCCAAGTGGTGCTTCAGTATCACCAACTTCTCAATTACAACAAAATTCTAAACCTCCACTGCAAAGAAGAAGTACATCACCAAGAAGAAAACCACCTCCAGGATCAACTATTCCATATATGAATCATTATGATACTGATAGTTTCTTGGACTATGAAGATCCAGCAAATACATTATATGATGCAGAAGAAGAACAAGATGATGAACCATTACCACAATATCCGTTATCAATTGAAGATCAAGAAGCTAGAAAAAAACATCGTCATCATCATGGATTTCGTAAAAATGCAAAAAATATGTTGAAAAGAGGATTTAGAAGTGCAACATCATCAAATCCATCATCATATTTAGTTCATGATGAAGATTCAAAACCTGTCCAATTAAAAACCACAATGCGTACAGAAAAGAAAAAATCCATTTTTAACGAAGATAAACCATGGAAGCATCATAATGATCGTGAATATATTACAGAACAAGAACGTAAACGATATGATGGAGTTTGGATGGCTAACAAGGGATTATATATGGATTTAATTAAATCATCAACAACTATTGAAAAACCAAAAGCAAAACCAGGATCTACCCAAATTCAAGATCATGAAGATGCAGCATTAAAAGCATCAATGTTGTCAACTGGAAATGAACCACCACCTCCAGAGACAAACTTAATGCTAAATTTCGTTGTTAAAGATCTTTGGTCAAGAAGTCAATTACCACCTGATTTATTAAGACAGATTTGGGATTTAGTAGATACAAGAGGTGATGGATGTTTGGAAAGAAAATCTTTCATTATTGGGATGTGGTTAGTGGATCAATGTCTTTATGGTAGAAAGTTACCAAAACAATTAGATGCTGCAGTATGGAATAGTTTAAGTCAACTGGGTGTTAACGTTGTTATAAAGCCGAAAAAGAGAAGTAGATAGGGAAAAGGCAGGTCCTACATGATACGTGTATTAATGAGAACTATAGACTTAGAAGTAACTTTTTTTTAAAAAAACATCTTGTAGTTTATGAGTCTCTAGATAATCAATCCAATCATGTATAATAAAAATGAGCCACTGTATTTTATATATCAGCTAAAGATAAAATTTTCGAGAATACGTCTGACACAAAATATCCAAAAATCAATTTCGCGAATTAATTCTCTCAGCAATGTGATTATAATATATACATTCTTGGGCATTCCATTGTTAGAATGTGTAAACTGAAAAATCACAGAGAGAATGAGATACTCATTAATATCAATAAGTCATTAGAGGAGAGACTTGCTACCCCCCAAAGCCATGGTGGAACTTTACAATCTTCACCCCTTTTACTTGATTCTGGAGAGCACATATTCAGTCTCAGCTAATCCAATCGCTCGTTTCTGCTCTCCCGCACTAACCGATGCTGTTGTGGCTCAATTCCAGCGAGAGAGCGATTCTCAGACGTTCCCTGTCTGGTCCCCGCCTAGCCAGGTTAAGCCCTTTTGCTAGTGTCTGTCCTACTCTGCCTAGCCTCTGCCTAGCCTCCGCCCAGAACTAATTCGCTCAGTCTCTGTTGTCATTTTGATTTGGTCTCTTGATAACAAGTATCAAATTCTTGGTTCAAGCGATGAGATGAATCCAACTTTATATTGTTACCACAACAGAAACCAAACATAGTATTACCATTACAACAACTGTCATCAATAATAAGATATTATTACCAATACTCTCAAGATCAAGCTATACAACAATATCTCATACTGAATTCTCAAAAGCCCCATTCTCAATTGCCAGCTGTGTTTTTTTTTTTTTTTTTTTTCTTTGAGTTAAGATAGGAGACGTCAACTTGAATCTGATCTGGTAAGAAACGGACACAACTGAACAAACTTCAACACAAGAACTAATAACTTTGAAAGACATCAATCAATAATAGAAAAGATTCACTATCAAAGATGTTACGTGCTCTTGGTTTCCAAAAAAAGGAAACAACATTATCTAATGATGAAGCAGCTCCGTTAATCTTACAACAAGCTCATGATTTCGAACTTGCTCTTCAAGCAATGGATTATTTATTAGATGATCGTACTAAAGAAGGTTTACACTTAATTGAAAATGATCAAAATACCACAATAAAGGTACTAGCCACAGGTGTTATAAGATTCTTGGAAGCTACTTTAGGGTTTGAACCTGAAATTATGAAGAAAGCTGGTGAAATTTTAACAAAAGCTGAAAATTTATCTCATAGAGATCGTACAAAATATCAAAGAACCAAATTGAAAACAAGTGGTCATTTCCCTCCTGGTACTGAATATGCTGTCACTCATGCTGAAGCAACTCTATTAAATGCTTTAATTATGTTGATGTCTGAAAGTATGATTGAAAGCGCAAAAGCTTTATATAAACTTCGTAAAGCTTATCATACACTAGATGAAGTATTTGTTCTCATTAAAGAATATGAAAAAACCAAAAAACAAACTCAAACCCAATCAAGTGATCTTAATAATTTATCAAATCCAAGTTCATCAACTATAAATTCCACTACAAGTTCTATATTCACTGATATTCCATTTTCATTAAGCAATGAACAATTGAAAAACACAAAGATTACATCTTTCGCTGAAAGTATCGCTAAAATGAGATCTCAAAGATTAAATGGTGCTCATATTGGTAATTCACCAGCACAAGAAAGATTAAGGACTGAATTAGGTTATAATTCTGAAAAGCTCAATCAACAATCTGACGATTTTGATGATTCAACTTCAACAGCGGAACAAAGAGCAATTGATGAATCACAATCTACAATTGATGAATTTATAATATCTGGTGCAAATTTATGTTTTGGGATTTTACAATTAGTACTTTCATTAATCCCTCCTGCAATTGGTAAAGTTTTATCAGTAGTTGGTATAAAAGGTTCTAAGGAAACTGGTTTGAAAATGATTTGGAAATCATTAGAAGGTAGAAACGTTCATGGAAGTATTGGTCTTCTTGCATTATTAGTATTTTATGATGGTCCTTTCCAATTCACAGATGCAGATTTTGATATTCCTGATTTATCACGTACAAAATCAAAAAATTCTACAACGAACTCTCTTTCTATACAGAAAACAATGAGTGCAAAAAGAATGAGATCTGAAACAAATGCTTATCAAGGTATTGGGAAACCAACTTTATTACATCCAGGTAAAAAATTAGAAGATGCTTTACTTTACGCAAGAGCTTTATTCCCTAATTCTGCATTATGGTTATTACAAGAAGCTAGAATGTTGGCTTCTAGGGGTCGTTTAGAAGAAGCATTACAATTAATGGATTCATTAGATAGAAAAATTGAAATGGTACAAGTTGAAGCATTATTAATCTTTGATAGATCAATGATTTTAATCTTTTTGCATCAATATGAAAGAGCAGCTAAAGAAATTTTAAAATTAGTGGAAATTAACAGTTGGTCACCTGGTTTATATACATATTGTGCTGGTGCTTGTTATTTGGAATTATATCGTATGTGTCAAATGGGAATAATTACAGATCCACAAGAATTAAAACGTGAATCATATTTCAGAGATCAAGCTAAAGATTTATTTCAAAAAGCTCCATATTATGCCAAAAATGGTAAGAAGAATAATATGCCTTTTAATAAATTTGTTTTAAGAAAAACTTCACATTTTGAACACTCAGCTCATTTGAATAAAGTTGATTTAATTGATGCAGTGGGGACATCACCAGTTCATGAATTGGCATATTTTTGGAATGGTTATAATAGAATGCCAGTAAAGAATTTAGAAACTGCATATATATTATTAAATTATTCAAAATCAGAACATTCCAAAATTCCTGAACTAGAAAATGAATCCATGATTCGTAATTTATTACAATCAATTACTTTAAGACGTTTAGGAGAATTTACAAAAGGTGCAGAATTATTAGACACTTTTGTCCTTCCAAATATCATTGAAATCGATGAATCAAACACTTACGAACCATATAGATTTATAAGACATACAGAGGATCCATGGCTATATCCTACTGCATTGTATGAAAAAGCTTTATTCCTGTGGAAAGAATTTGGTATTGATGGATTAGATGAAGCTAGAGAATGGTTGAAAAGGGCACAATCATATAGTGAAGATTATGAATTAAGTACCAGAATTGGGATGAAGATTAAGGCTGCTCATGATAGATTGGAAGGGTTATGATATCCTCATGGTATACTCTCCACGATACCCTCATCAAATTCAAATATATTGCATTTTATCATCATATTATTTACTTATTGCTCGTAGTCAGCACTCACATAAGCTCGCTAAATAGTTTCGCGAATTTGCTTTGTGCTTTCTGATATTTCAAAAAGCACAGAAGATGAGCTAGAACCGATATCTATCATCGCGTTCGAGTTGTTTGTCTTTGATAAAAAAAATAAGGGAAGTGATTTGTAAAATAGCTGAAAGTGAGCTATTGGGTATCCTTTGGGGCTTTTGATTGTTTAGAAGATTGATTCAAAAGTTTTCTGTCGGGGTTTCTGACTGTTCATAGCGCCACTATTGGAAAGGTCTCAGTGAATCAAGTTTGCAAGTTGGAAATTGTCTCTTAAGGACTTGTGAGGACTACAGATTGAAACTATTGAAATAGTTTAATATCAATACTCTTTACTTTCCACTTTAGCTTATTTTAAGGTACAGAAGTCGTAATAAGGTTATAATAACATAAACCAAAATGTCAGATATTGAAGTTGAAGAACTGGATAATTACGAATATGATGAAGATGAAGAAGAATATGCTTCAGACTTCTCATTTGAAGAAGAAGATGATGATGACCAAGAAAATGATAGTTCTGCTCATGATAGTGATTTCAAAGATGAAGATGCATTATCTACAAGGTCCCCTTTAGTTCAATTTAAACATCATACAATGAAGGAAATAGCGATGGCTCTTGGGTTAGAAACGAAAAATCTAGCTAGTATATTGGCACTTAGTGAGGAACAAGCTTTAACATTATCGCAAACTTATTCTTGGAATACAGAAAGACTGATGGAAGAATATATGGAAGACCCGGCAAAGGTAAAGGTAAAAGCCGGTATCGTTGATACTGATGATTCAAATGAACAAAAATCGCAATTAAAAACATATTCTAAAGGTGATTTTATGTGTTATATTTGTTGTGAAGAAAAAACAGAAAGCTATCAATTATCATGTGGAGATGAATATTGTGTTGACTGTTATAGTCGTTATGTTAAAGAAAGAACTTCATCTGGAAAAGTTATAAAATGTCCAAATTGTGATGTTGCATTAAATGTTCATGATTTGGAACTTATTGGTGGTGAAGGTGAAAGTTTTAAATTAATTGAAAGTTCTATAAAAGAATATGTTGAAAGAAATCAATCATATAAATGGTGTCCTTCTCCTGATTGCAATAATGTTGTTGAAATTTTAAATATAAATGAAATACCCAATATTGTACAAAATCAAAAAGTTCCAGTTGCAAATTGTAATCATGGTCATCAATTTTGTGTTGCATGTAGTTTTGAAAATCATACTCCATGTCCATGTCCAATAACAAAACAATGGATAACAAAGTGTAATGATGATTCAGAAACTGTTAATTGGATCATGTCAAATACTCAATCATGTCCAAAATGTGATTCTTCAATTGAAAAAAATGGTGGTTGTAATCATATGACTTGTAAAAAATGTCATTATGAATTTTGTTGGATTTGTATGGAAGATTGGAAAAAACATGGTAATTCATTTTATCAATGTAATAGATTTCATGAACAACCAGAAGATCGTAAAAAAGATCTTAAAGATAAAAATCATTTAAAAAATGTATCTAAAACTTCATTGAAAAGATATTTACATTATTATAACTTGTTTAGAGTTCATGAAACTTCAATAAAGCAAGATGTTAAAAGATGTAAATTTGTTGAAGATAAAGTTCGTGAATTACAAGAAAGTTCTGGTATTTCATGGATTGAAGCACAATTTTTGGTGGAAAGTGCAGAAATTTTATTGAAAGCAAGAAGAATATTAAAATGGACATATTCATTTGCATATTATTGTGATCGTAATAACTATTTAGAAATTTTTGAAACTGTTCAACATAATTTATCAGAAGCGGTAGAAAATTTAAGTAAATTATTTGAAATTGAAGATCCTTTAGAAATTGTTAAACAAAAATTGGATTTTTTAAATAGAAGCAGATTTTTAAATGATCGTCAACAAGCTATGGTTTCATGTACACAAGAATCTATAACAAATGGGAATTTGAATACAGGTACATTATTACCATAGATACATTGGATAATTCTGATATGATATATATTTATTTATATAAGACATGATGCTACGAAAGAAAAAGGAAATGTTATAAAACAAATTAAAGTTCTTTTAATGTAGCAATTATAATTATACAGAAACAAAAACAAATAAAAATACATAAAACAAGGCAAAAAAATTTAACTGATCTGTTTTATCTAAATCTTTCAGATAATAATTTCTCTGCACCAACCTCTTCTAATTCTTTTTTACTAACCCATAATTGATGGAAAGTACCTAAACTTGACAAAACAGAACCACCGATCCATGATTGAAATTTACGCTCAGCTGTATTACCAGCAGCATGAATTCTAATTTTTAAGCCTGGATGATTCTTATTTAATTCTTGCATCAAACGATCATTTATACCAGGAATTAACGATGAACCACCAGTAACGATAATATTATGAGCTAATTGTGCACGAATATCAACATCAACTAATGATAACGCATGTGAAGTTAATTCTCCTAAACCTCTGAACTTTGGAGCTTCTCTTTTTTGCTTTTTGGATGGTTTACCATTGGAAGAGTCATCTTTAGCAGCACCGTCTGCAGCAGCTGCAGCAGCTGCAGCAGCTGCTGCCTCTTCTGCTTCTTCTTCTTCTGTTGGCTTCTTAGCTCTCTTCAGTGGCACATAATCTATATTTGAATTAATTTCTGGCTCACCTGATTCAGCTTCGAATTCTGGAATTTCATAATTTGATGGTTCGAATAATGAATCACCAATTTCAAATCTTGATTTAGAAAATTCAACAGTATGACCATTTGGTAATTCAAATGAACGTTTTGGGAATAATTCATCTTCATTTTCATATGAAATATTCGATTGAATTGGATCTAGTGGAACTTTTATTAATGATTCTTTTAATTGTTGATAAGTTTTCTCTATTTGGAAATCTTCAAAAGATTTTGTAATATTTTCAAATTGTTTAGGTATCCAATTTGGTTGTTCATTAGGTTGTGTCAAGACTTTTGATTTAACTTTATATAATGGAACAATTTCTTTATCAAATGCGCCTAATCTATGTTGTAATTGAGTTGATAAATATTTACCAGCATAATGAGTTTTCAATGTAGTTTTAGCTAGACACATACCATCAACAACTGGTGTAACACTTGTTATATCATGACCGATATCAACAACTAAAGCAGATGGTCTCCCCAAGGCAAATGCGACACAAGTCGGAATAGAAGCGAGATAAAAACCAGGGAATTCAAACTGTTCCAATGCAACTTCTAAAGACTTTGTTCTATTTTCAGCTGTGTTCCAAACAGGTTCAGTCAATAATAATGGTTGTTCTTTATAATCAGCCTTCATATTATCAAATAAATATTCCCATTGTTCCACAGCAGAATCCCAATCTGATATTATACCATCTTTTAAAATCGGTTTTAATTCAGCTCCAGGTTTAGGGAAATTGATTGAATTTTCTGAATAGAAAGTATATGTTCTTTTTTTCGGAATTTTTGGTTTGAATGAAGTATCATCTAGATCTAAATCTTCATCTTCATCTTTAGATTGACCGTTTGAATTACTACTGGTTTCTTCAGCATCACTTCTCACATAAGATGGTGTTATTATTCTAGGAGAGTCTTCACCAGCATACCCGATCTTGGTTGTTTGAGAACCTGGATCTAGTACTAATGCTGCAACTTCATCTGTTGATTGATTGTTAGTATATGTGGGTCCTTCTTTTAACTTATTATCGACAGTTAGATATCACTTACCCCCACCATAAACTTGTAAAATAGAATTAGAGTTAGCCATTGTTGAATAGTCCTTATGACAATCTATACCCGATCCAAATTCGACGTTATTGATCAGGAAAGCCTCCAACTAAACCAACTTTTAGTAACAAACTTCATTTCGAATTGAGCTTTTCGTGGTTTCAAATTCGCGATTTTGGAAAACTTCATGAAAATTGATCCACGCAACACATATTTCTGGTTCTGAGCAAGAAATCAGTCAGAAAAACAGTGGCAAAGGGTAAAAATTGTCAGTAAATGAGCCAAAAATAATAACTTGGTACTTATTAATAACCCTGTCACAACTATATACCAGACTCACCTTCAAGAGTTGTACCCTTTTGCTCCAAAATTCCCTGATTTCCCAAAGTCAAAAGAAAGAAGACCGCGAATTTTCCGCGAAATCGTTTTTCTGTTTGCAAAAAACGAATTTGAGAATTTGATCAAAAAACAGAAACAACATTCACATTTCACAAACTACAACATCGGAGACTCAGACAGAGAGAACAGATATAAAGAGTGCTTGTCTGCTGTTGCTCTTCACTCACGTTTCTGCGCTCCATCTACTACTGCATTCACATCCATCTGTTATATCTCAAAACCTGTCCATCCGTGGTATCAGATTGTGACTAGAAAGGCCCCCTTAGATACAATAACCGCTACAGTTCAAGAAACTATTCAACACTTCAACTCAAGCAAATATATAAAAACCAAACGCTCATATATCGACCGCTATCATTGCATCCAACACATATAGAACACAAAACATGTCATCTTCAAGTGCTGCTTCTTTGTTATTACGGCAATTTCGTGAATTAACAGACCCTAAAAAGGGTATCCCATCATTTAATATTGAGTTAGAAGATGATAATATATTCCTGTGGAACGTTGGTGTCATGGTTCTGAATGAAGAATCTGTTTATCATGGTGGTTATTTTAGAGCTCAAATGAAATTTCCAGCCGATTTCCCATTTTCACCTCCTACTTTTAGATTCACCCCAGCTATTTATCATCCAAATGTTTATCGTGATGGTAGATTATGTATATCTATTTTACATCAAGGTGGTGATCCAACTTCTGATGAACCGGATGCGGAAACTTGGTCCCCAGCTCAGACTGTGGAAACTGTTTTAATTTCAATAGTTTCATTATTGGAAGATCCAAATCCTGCTTCTCCTGCAAATGTTGATGCTGCAGTGGATTGGAGAAAAAGACCTGAAGTTTATAAGAAAAAAGTTGAACTAGAAGTTGAAAGATCCAAACAAGATATTCCACAAGGGTTTGTTATGCCAACTTCTGCAAGTGCGTATGTTAACCATTCTTCAAATCAAATGGATGAAGAAGTTGTTGATGAAAATTTTTGGTATGATTCTGAAGAAGAGGAAAGTTATGATGATGATAGTATAATGGATGATGTCGATAATAATGAAGAAGAAGATGAAGAAGAAGAGGAGGAACTGTCATCTGATGAAGGAGAGAAATAATAAGAGCCTCACTATACTTGGATACCCTCATCAACATGCTCATAATTTATTTAATAATTAATCTGGTCATTTTCAATAGAGCATAAATACAAATTTGAAGTTTTGTCTTAATGTCCCCTTCCCCATAATACAGCATATATTATTTTTTTATCTTTTTCTATCATAACAATTTTTTACGACAAGCTAGTTTTGTCATCATCTTTTTCAAAGTTAAAGATTTTGTCATTAGTAATGATCATTATATGGTTTTTTATATATCAGTTTCTCTACAATTTTACTAGGAGTTAGTTTTACTTACCTTTTTTAATTTATTATCTTATTTTTGAATCTTTTTGTAGAAAATTTGATAAATGTTTGCGAGTTGTTTGAGTTGAGGTCATATTTAGTGAATTTCATTCAATTCCAAAATTCTATCAACTACAAGGTCTGAACTAACAGAAAAAAACTTCATCATTTTGTTCCTTCCGATATATATAACCTCCTATATCAGTTTAACTTTGACATACCACATAGCATTCTCTGTATATCTCTTATCATACACCTTATTCCTGCTCAACATATTCAAACTTTGATAATTCTTCAAAAGCTTCACTCAAATTCTTTAACTTCAACCTTATTACATCTAAAGGATATTCCTTTTCACTAACAAGCAAAACACTAAATCTCGTACCCTTTATACCTTTTAGATAAAGAACGTAATCTTCAACATCAATACTGAACACTTGTTGTTCTTCACTCTCCCCCTCTCCGCTTTCCTCGACTTCAGCTTCTTCGCCACTTTCACTAGAATACGCATTCACAGCCAATAATGAATACATCTTTAACTTCGTATTGTTTATAACTTCTTGTTCTGAAGGCTTGATATATGATGATAATGGTGCTCCTGTTGGTGTGATTAATGAGATTGCCAGTAGGGATTTAGAAGTGGTTCGTACAGGTGTTAGACCTTGTTTTAGGACATCTTCAATGTTTTTGGAATGTAGCATGATCAAAATGAATGGATAGATAAAAGTTGTCGTTGTTCGTTATCTTGGGGTTGAATTTAGTAGTTATCGGTGGTGGGTTTTCTAATAATTGTTATTTTTGATCTTGAAGTTGAAGAACCGAGAAAATTTGACAGATCGAGAAAGCTAAACTACAATAAATTTAAAACGATAGAAATAAAATGAAATAAAAAACAATATGATGTTCACAACCTTACAAGGTTTCATAGATCAACTCTCTAACCCTATAATCTTCATTCGCTTCTTCAATTTCTTCCCAATTTCCAATAATATCATCTTTACCTCTAACGACAGCTGGTAGCGTACGACCACGACTATAACGACGCCAAACATTTCTTGCTTGTTCATCAGTACCTAGATCCCTATATGTAAATGGAATTCTATTACCTGTTAAAATAGTAGCCAATTTGTTTGTTCTTGTTGGCATATGGAAGCCACCACCAGCTAATGAAGTGTATAGATAAACTGACTCATTTTTAAGCATTTCAATAATTTCTTCCTTTGATGGTTCGTGGATTTCTTCTGGCTCTTCTTCTGGCTCTTCTTCTGGATCTTTGGATTTTGGTGTTTCAGCTGGCTCTTCAACAGCTTTAGCATCTGGTGTAGCTTCACTGATTTCTTTAGGCTCTTCTTTTGGATCTTTCGATTTTGGTGTTCCTGCTGGTTCTTCAACTTTCTTTGCTTCTGGTTCGGAATCAGTGGTTTCAAGTTTTGGTAGTTCAGCTGGTTCTTCAACAGCTTTTGCTTCTGAATTGGATTCCTTATCAATAACATTAACTTCTGAATCACCCTGATCATTTTGTTTAATATGAGATAGATCTTCAGCAGATTTGTGTTTACCCTTGGTAGTTTCTTGTTCTGAACCTTCTCCAGTCAGTGAATCATCTTCTCCACCAATAGCATCATCAAGTTCTTTGATCAACCTTTCAGCTTCTCCAGCTGGATCATCAACTTTGGAAGTAGAGACTTCGGACTCTTCATCTTCTGCACCTTCTTTACTGTTTCCTTCATCGTCTGCTTCCTTTTCTGTATTTTTCAGCTTTAAAGGGATTTCTACGTCAGCTTCCTTTTTACCTGGCTTAGATTCAGCAGTCTCATTAACTAAATCATCTAGTTTTTCAACCGCTTCTTCTTGCTTCTCCTGATCTGGTTCTTTCAAACCTTCCTTTGGCTCTATTGGGTCTTGCTCAACTTCATCTTTCTTAGCATGTTCAGCCTCTTCTTTGACTTCATTTGGTTCAATCGTTTCACCAACGGCATCTTTTGGTAAAATTTCAGGTTCAGTGGTATTATCCTCTTTTCTACCAGATAGTACATCATCTTCCTTATCAGGAATATCAACAGTTTGACCTGTTTCTGTATCAACAGTTTCCTTTTTTATGTCTTTATCTTCAGTAGGCTTGGAATCTGATGAGGCCGTTTCTTCCTTGGTTTCAAAATCCTTCTCCTCTTCCTCCTTGGCTGAGCCAACTGTTTGCTCATCGCCTGGGATAGCTTTCAAAGGAGTTGCATCTTTTGCCTCTTCTTCAGCTTCGTTTTCCTTTGGTGAATCTTTTTCGGTTGCTTTTTCTTCCTCTTTGGAATCTTTTATGACAGGTTCTTCTTTGATATCACCAGTGTTATCAGGTCTAGAAGTTACTTCCTCTTCATCTTTACCGGAATCTTCAGGGGTTGTGATTTCTTCATTTTCAAAATCGGCCAATTTTGGAACCTTTTTTGGAATTTGAACATCAGTACCAGCTTCTGTAGCAACTTTTTCCTTTGGTTCCTTTTCAATTTCTTCAACATTTTCGTTTTCATCATGAACAGGTTTGACAGGTTTTCTAAGCTTTTCTTCTTTTTCATCCTGATAGCTTTCCTCATTTTCATCTTTTCCCTCATCTTCATCGCTTTCTTCTTTGAGAACATCATGATGTAAATGATCAATAGCGTCATCACGAGCAACATCCATATCAAAACGATGTTCAGGATCACTGATTAAAGCGCCTTCTTCTGACAACTCTCTATTGGAGATTGGCGGTTCATTTGGGACTCTTGATCTTGATCTTGAAACAGAACGTAAATAATCCTTTGAAGGTTGCGATAATTGTGAAATAGCATCATCATCATCACGCACTGGTTTTCTACCAGGTCTGTACTCACTGTGAGCACCTTTATAAGATTCACCTCTTGCTAAATGTGGCTTATCGGCTGAATCAGAGCTGTTGTTATCTCTTTTAACTGGACGAATAGCAGATTGTGATCTTGATTGAACCAATGGCGAATAAACACCTTCACGGGCACCAGCTGGTACTTGTTGTAATGAATCATTCTCAATGACAGATTCAGGAATGATTCCACTATTTGATTTTCTTCTGGATCTTGATCTTGAGGATTCCAAAACTTTTGGTTTTGTTTTCTTTTCACTAATTCTTTTTTGGAAATCAGTGGAGATTTCAGACATTGAAGCAATCTGAGAGTCAATTAAGTCTTCTAGTGACATATCATTTGCACCATCAGAGTTTTTCAATTCATAAATCGAATGCTCTTTACCGCTAGTTTGTTGAGGTTCGGTAGAGGATGCACCAGATGAGACAGACTGAGGTTTGGAGTCATCCTCTTTAGCTTCTGGCTCCAAATCTTCCAACTTGATTTCCTTGGATCTAGCTGATGGCTTTGATGGTTTGGATAACTTTTCAGCAGCAGATTTGATCAAAGGGACTTCATTCTCATCATTATCATCATTATTTTGCTCAACACCAGGGATTAGGGTTTGAGAATGAGAAACAGCTGGTCTCAATTTACCACTTTCATCCAAAAGATCATCATAAGCTTGTTCGTCATGGATCAATGCACCTTCATCAACTAGTTCATTAACACTAGTGTAATCATCATGATGTGTAATTCCCTTCTTTTGATTGGATTTAGAAGGTGATCTAGACGACGCCAATGATGACACAGAGTCCAATGTTTCTTGATCCTGGACAGATCTAAGACTGTATCCAACCAGGCTGGGCGTGCTTTCCATTTGATTATCTGACATTACTGATTGTTGTTCTGGCTTGCTGAGCAACTATAGCAGTCAATTGAATTGAGTTGAGTTGTTTAATGTATCCGACTCGTGATAGTTGAAACATTTCATGATAGCTGCTTTTCTTGATAAAAGGAGCAGCTCGTCCAAAGTGGCGAATTTCCTTATCCGGAAATTTTGGCAGATTTTGTTGATGTTTAGAAAAATCAGAACTCAAATATACTATTTCGGAGAGACTTACTAGAAATTACAAATGGAGTAGGATAATCTACAATGATGTTATCGAAATTTATCACTAAATTAGCTAATTAGCTACCTATATATAAGATTAAAGAAATGCAGACAATTTTGGACATATTTTGCGGTCCATTGAAGGACCATGATTTTTCAAGAGCAAAACAAAAACACTTGAAAATGCAGAATTAGATTATTTAACTAGATTATTTCTTTTCAATTTCAGCACGTAAAAGTTTTTCGGCCTTTTCCAGAGATTCTTTAGTACCTTTCAAATAAATAACATTGTTAATTTTATCAGAATTTCTAGGAACATAAATTTGAGATCCAGACTTCTTTTTGATATTATTCAAACGAGAACCTTGAGGACCAACAACTTTACCGAAAACTGAAGGATTTTTAACCCACAGGTAAGCAGATGTATCATCTTTTGAATATTGTTCCAATCTTGATTTTATTAATTTTTCGACTTTTGAGACATCTTCATCAGTACCTTTTAATCTCCATGGAATCAAGACACCAGATTCATCTTTTGATTCTTGAGAAGATTCATCAATAGAAAATTTAATAGTTTCTTCATCTGAACCAAATGCAGATTTTGGAGGAGTTGGAAATTGTGAGGATAATTTATAAGCACGAGATGATGCATTACCATGTTCAACTTCAACATTATAATCTAATCTAAGTTTTCTAGTGAATGCACCTCTCTCTGAAACTGCAGCATGTAATGTACTTGGAACATCTACAACTGCTTTCCAATCATCAACTGTTAATTCATTGATTTTAGCTTTAGCTTTTTCAACATTTTCTGGTAAACCGAAGATAGTAATTTCATTTGAATCTGAATTAACATTTGGAATGTTAATAGTAACACCATTTTCCGATTCTATGGTACGACGAGTTGAACCACTTGGACCAATAATAAATCTATGTTTATCTTTTGAAACTTCTAATTTTTCAGTAACTGAATTTTCCTTTTCTTGAACAATTTCTTTAACTTGTTGAATAATTGACTCAACAACTGGTTTTGGACCTGTTGATGTGATTTTCTTTAATTTTGAATCTTGATCTGGGATTTGTAATAAACGTCTATGTTGGTCATCAGCACCACCAGCTTTTTCAATGATTGCAGACTTGACTGAACCTCTTGGACCTAAAATATCCCTGAAATATTTAGGGTCGACATCTAATTCAATTGAAACAGTTTCTTCCACTTCTTTAACAATAGCCATGATTTTAGTTTCAGCATCTTTTAAACCTTTTCTTGAACCAGTAAGAACAATCTTTGAAATTTCTGAACCTTCTTCAGCTTTTTGAACATAAATTTCAACATCTGAGTCAGCTGCAATGTTTTTCATAGTTTCACCATTCTTACCGATAACTCTTGATAAAGCTTTAGTTGGAACTTCCAATTCTTTAGTATAACCATTTGCAATTAAATAATCAACCAATTCTTTAACTTCTTCTTCGGCTTTAACAGCACCTCTTGAAGGACCTCTAATAACAACATCATCAGATCCATTTGTGAACAAAATTCTTACATTATATTTATCTTGTAATCTTTTAACATATTGACCACCAGAACCAATTAAAGAACCATGATATTTTTGAGGGACAATAACAGTTTTGGTAACTTCATCTGCCCATCTTTTAGAAGATTGTAAAATATCATGTTCAGCTTCTTTAACGTTGAACTTGTAACCAGTTATAGTTAATGAAGCCTTTTCACCAGTTGGTTGCTTTTCAACATCGATACTAACACCAAATTGATCTCTCAAAGTGGTCAAATTAGCACCGTTTTTACCAATTAGTCTTGGTAAAACTGTAGTTGGAACTTTTAGTTCAGTTTGATAACTGTAAATATCTTTCAAATCTTCAGCGTCTTTTAATAATGAATTGATTTCTTTTTCAGCTTTTGTGACATCGGTCTTGCTACCTTGTATATAAACTTTATCAGGAGATTCTTGACCACCATTATAATGTAGTTTTAAAACTAATGAACCACCTTCAAATGAATTAATTAAAGTTTTCAAAGTAGTACCATTTGGGCCTTCAATAAATTGTTGCTTATCAGATGGAACATCCAAGACTGTTGATTTTAGTTCCGATTGAGCTTTTCTTAATGCATCTAGTGCTGAATTAACTTTATCTAATCTTGAATCAATTTCTTCTTGAGATGGTGCAAATTCATCTTCTTCATTGTCTAATGCAATTAAAATGATTTCATTTGTTTTGTTTTCAGCTAATTGTGATAAAGGAACAACATGAACATTAGCAGCTTTAGCTGAAGATTCGGTTGTAGATGAAACTCTTTTGGAGAAGAATGGAACTATATCAGTAACATAACGAACACGTGATGGAGTCAAACTGTTAACTAAATCCACAATTTTTTTTCTTGAATCTTTCATTGATTGAGCAGAATCTTTTGGAGCACTGATATCAATGTTTACATTTTTCAAATTTCTTGACACTAATTTATGATATGGTGGAGTAGAGATAATTGTATTTGATTCTTTACCTAATGATTCCAAAAGACCTGCATGAGCAAAATAAGCAGCTAAGGCACGAGCATGATCAACATTACCACCATGGGCTCTTGAAATGTCTAAGGTATCGACAACGAATTGAGAGGTTGTATTTCTAGCATATTGAATAGCTGATTGGATATCAGATGGTAACCCATTAAAGGAAACTAATTCCTCATCATCGATTTCACCTTTTGGTAAAGTAATAACAACATTAAATTTCGAATAAATTTCATCAGGTTTAATAAATTGGTGAACTTTTTTTGGGATTGATTTTGTTTCAGTTTTGATCTTAATTCTTAAAGTATCTAATTGAGTAGAAATTTCAGATTTTTTGACTAAAACATCATCTCTTGCACCTGAGATTGAAATAACCCCATGTTTATTTGGACCTGAAATTTTTAAATTTTCTTCATTAATATTAATTGGTTTAAAGAACTTAACTAAATCTTCTGGAACGGTAATTTTAGTTGATAGATTTTTAGTTTCTTCATTAACAATAGCCAAAATACGTTGTTTTGCTTCATCAACTCCATCAACATCACCGTCAATAGTGACTTGAACTTCTTCATCGAAATCATCATTACCGGAAGATGGACCTGGAGTAGCAGATTTATCAATGTTGATTCTAGTACCTGTTGATTCCAAGATTGGTTTCAAATTTCTACCAGAAGCACCAATGACAGCAGCTCTTGTTCTTGAAGGAATTTTGAAATTGATTGAGACTGGTTTTGTTAAACGACGAACTAATTCTTTTCTAACTTTTCCAACATCATTTGGTTTACCAGTAACAATGAAAGATCTGTTTTTAGTGATTGAAGATAAAGTTGATTCAATTGAAACACCATGGGTTTTCTTCAATTCATTAATGATTTTACCAAATTCAACTTTTGAAACGTTTAAACTAACTTGAGAATTAATATTGAATGCTTCTTGAACATTTTTAGAACGGATGGTATTTTTAGAAGCGGCGTTTTTAGAAGAAGTAGCAGTAGCTGGTGCAGTTTTCATGGAAGGACCCCAAGAAATGCTTGACCCAGAGGAAGCTTGAGCAGATCCACCTAAAGCAGGAAATGCATTTTCATCATTAATTGAAGGTGGAGGAACATTAACTTTTGGTTTTGATTCTGATGCTTCTTGATCACCATTTTCTTTACCAGATTCATTGTCAGAAGTGACAGTTTCATCAGCATCAACACCATTAGTTTCGATTTCAACCTTTGATTCTTCAGGTTGATTTTCATTGTTGTTTGTTGGTTGTTGTTGTTCAGCTAATTCAGCAGCGGACATTTTGGAAAAACAGTAATGATAATAATAACGGGGACAGACGAGAGACGACGACGACAACGAGTACTAAGGACCTAGAGACAAAGAAAGTTATCTGTAGATACCTTATGGAGAAGCTAAAAAGTGATTGTCTGGTGGGAAATAACTGTTAGTGAATTGAATTCTCTCGAGAAGGTTATCATGGAAATTCCTGGTTTCGCCCTAAGCGAGAAGAGAACGAACAAACCTGGAAATCAGTCAATACTCACAGTTTGGCTGAAGTTCAAACGGGACAAGCACAATAGAGCTATTATGGGTTGTATTTGTGTGATGGCAGGGTTTGTAAAGACTGTTCTTAGAGACTAAGCACGAGTTCAAGTGTGGTAATTGTTCTCTTTTGCACCAGTTTTCCACTGTTTTCGTTGAATCAGAATTCGTTTTAAACGTTGTCCTTTGGAAAATCCCGGCGCTCGTAACCAAAACAAATTCCAAATTCCTAATCAACAACTGGCATAATTCGATTGTTAGCAAGTGATACAACAACCGCAACAGGCAGAGAAAGACCTAGAGACACATTTGATATCGTCCCTACTGCTGCTTCTAGTACAGATCAAGAGATACTGAACCCTACTTCTCCTGCTCCAAAAGACCCGTTTCCAAACCAAATGTCCAACACAAGACCTACAGCCACTGGGGGTGAAACCCGTTTTGCACAATTCAAATTAGTATTATTAGGTGAATCTGCTGTGGGTAAATCCTCAATAGTTCATAGATTCGTCAAAGACTCTTTTGACGATTTCAGAGAATCCACAATTGGTGCTGCTTTCCTTACTCAAACCATTCAATTAGACGATTCTACAACAATAAAATTTGAGATTTGGGATACTGCTGGTCAAGAACGTTATAAATCTTTAGCTCCAATGTATTATAGAAATGCTAATGCTGCTATTGTGGTGTATGATATCACCCAAGAAAGTTCATTAGAGAGAGCTAAATCATGGATTAAAGAATTACAAAGACAAGCGAATCAAGATATCGTTATTGCATTAGCTGGTAATAAATTAGATCTTGCTGAAGAAAGACAAGTTGATCAAACATTAGCTCAAACTTTCGCTTCAGAAGAAGGATTATTGTTCTTTGAAGTTAGTGCTAAATCAGGTGAAGGCATCAAAGAAATTTTCACACAAATTGCTAAAAAATTACCATTAGAGTCACAATTAAAACCAAATAGATTACAAACTAGAGGTGTTGATTTACAAAGACCGAGTACAAATAATCAAAGAAGTTGTTGTTCATAAGCAGAAAACGGCTTCTCCCTTTTCATATCACTTCATTTCTATCTTTCAGGGTCTCTTTATTGGTTGTCTTAGATTTTCTGTGTTTTTTTTTTTTTTTTTTTAATAACCGTCGTGTGCTAGATTGTAGCTAATTGTCACTGACGTATTTTACCGGTGTTTATATCGTCTCATAATGGGTGTATATTGAATTCACAAATTATAAATACTTCAATCGTAAGGTTTACACTCTTTTAAACATAATGCATATAATATTACTTTTTGTCTTATACATATGAAGAATATTCACCTATTCACACAATTTCCTACTAATACATCTTCTCTGAGATGTTTAGAACAAAGTTCTACTTTCTAAATCAATTAATTTAACCAAGAATTCAACTTCTAATCTTTTTCTACTTTCAATTAACCAATCATCGGCTAATTTTCTGTTCCAACCTTTTAAATTTGCAATTTCTTCAACTGCATTATCTAATTGATTTGAGATTAAATAATTTTCAACACGAGCTATAACACTTTCAATATCTTTACCATCAACATGACCTTCTTTTGATAATAGGAATTTTGAAAAAACTTTTGATGAAAAATGTCCTAATAATCCTGCATTAGGTGGTAATAAAGCTGATTCTCTTAATGCTGGAATTAATAAATGGAAACGTGAAGTTAATTGAGAATTTGTTAATAAACCTGTTTCAATTGTTGATGGATCAATTGCATTAATTGCAGATGCAATAACTTTATTTTCTGATTCAATAGCTAATTTATTTAATTCAGCTAACTCAATTGTTAAATTTTCATTCTTATTGGATGATAGTTTTGCTTTTAATTTATTTAAATTTAATTGTAATCTGGATTTTAATTCTGAGCTATTTAGATGTTCATCAATTGTTAAAACTAATTTTTGTAAATTTTCTAATTTTGAATTTAATTCACTGAATTGAGAATATTTACCTTCACGTTCTTGTTCAATACTTTGTTCAATTAATTTAGTATATTCTTTTTGAGTATTGATTTCATATTGTTTAACAATATTTTGATAATGTTGTTCTAAAGCTTGTTGAGTATGAGAAATTTCATCAGCTAATTTTGCTTCATGAGTTTTTTCAATTCTATTCACTATATTATTGAATTCATTAGTAAATGATGACAAGACTTCATTCTCTTTTTTAGAAATTGCTTCTTGTAAAGTTTTATTTAATTCTTCATTTCTTGCATCTTGTAATTGAGCTAAGTTTGAATCCAAATTTTTAATGAAACTAATGATTTTATCAAAATGTTCACCATTTGATAATTGATCATTATTAATTTGGAAAATTAATCTATTAAATTCAATAATAACTTTTTGTAGATTTTCATCTTTAGCTCTTAGTTCTATTGGACTTAATTGGATTTGACTTTTTGAGGTTTTAGATAAAGTAGATGCTTTTTCTGGAGTTGAAGATGAAGTTGTTGCATTTTTTGGTGCAACTTCTTCCTTTTCTTTAACACTTTCAATTTTTTGAGATACAATACCAGATTTTGGGACATTTAAAGTTCTTTCCAATTCACCAAATTTTTCTTTGAAATTTTGAATATTGTAATCCTTTGGGAAGCTTTGAAATCATTGGATATAATCCACAATATCTTCAGCTAATGGAACATTATCAGTAAACAATTCATTGAAAGCATCATTTTTGCAAGATAACGCAATACCACCACCATAAAGCGCAGCGGAAGCTAGGGACAAATTGAGCACGGTTTTCCCAACTGTGGAGCGGAACATCTTCAGACAACAAGGAGCAACAAGGGTAGCAGAACTTCTGGCTTTCTCAGGACTGGACTGAATTAATCTGGTGTAAAATGTTGTTGTTGATTCAATTCGTCTCGCTTTTTTTCAAATCCAATTGAATTTTGGCTTTTTTCTTCGGAACACTGCGGCTCGACTGCCAAATAGGGAAACAAATGGGTTCTGAGTCGGTATTGCGAATAACAAACGGCCATTATCAAAAGATTAAGCAAATAAATGGAGGTATAGGTCTTGTTATAATGACAGGGCATAAATTAAGAAAAATTCCACTGGTTTTCGTGCTAAAATGGCTCCATTTTCACGGTACTTATAAAGCTAATATTTATCACTGATTGGAATAAAGATCTCCAGAAAAATCAGACTGAACCATAGAATATTCATTCTTCAATGCAAAATAATGATTTAAAAACAGTAATGAACCCATACAAATTGATGGTAATAGCATTGTATAGACCACTGTCAATACATACTATCTAGTACTACTTTTATACATGAAATTGAACGCCGTTTCCATAAGATTTCAGCTTATAGTCTTGTTGCCCCGAGTTCAAAACACTTGAAACTCGTACCAAAGCAAGCACTTTTAGCACCAAAAACTGAACAATTTTAACACTTTTAACCAACTGGACCCTTAATCTGATTTATCAAAACAATTCAAAATCCACTATGTCTTTAGATCAAGCAATTGGACAAGCAGAACAACTCATTGGTTCAGGAAACCATTCTCAAGCCATCCAACTATTGAACGGAGTTATAGGCTCAGGTTCATCTCCAAGTGCTTTGATCACTCGTGCAATTGCTCATATTGGTAATAATGATCACGAAAGAGCAGTGGAGGATTTGAAAGAAGCATCAAATCAAAACCCAAATAATGAAGAACAATCAAAGATTGATGAGTTGATTTCATATATATCAAATCATGTTGCTACTAATTTAGAACATGGTGATACAACCGGTTCAAGAGATTTAGGTGGTAGTGATTCAAGTTCAGGCTCAAGAGGTATTGAAGGTGCTGTTCTCAATGGTTTGATGAGTGGTGGTATGGGTGGTGGTGGATCCCAATTCTCTAAATTGGCATTATTAGGATCGGTCCTTGGTGGATCCAAGACTGGTGGTGGTGGTTTCAATATTGGTTCAGTCGCAAGTATGTTATCAGGAAGTTCAGGACAACAACAAGGTAGTGGTGGTGGCCTAAGCTCTTTGCTTTCAACTTTTGGTGGATCAAACAGCAAACCTCAACAACAACAATCATCCTCTGGATTAGGTGGTTTGTTATCTAGTCTATCTGGAGGTGGATCATCTTCTCAAGGTGGTTATGGCCAAAGTCAAGACGGATATGGTCAACAACAACATCAATCAAGTAGCTCGAGTCTTGGTGGATTATTAGGCTCATTAGCTGGAGGTGGTTCGTCTTCTCAAGGTAGTTACGGTGGTTCCTCTCAAGGAGGATACGGTGGCTCATCTCAAGGAGGGTACGGTGGTTCTTCTCAATCTGGTTCAGGATTATCAGGTATGCTAAATTCATTGACTGGTGGTGGTTCAAGTAACCAAAGTGGTGGATATGGTGGCTCAAGTGGATTTGGTGGCTCACATAATCGTTATGATGATAACCAAGGTGGTTTTGGTGGTTCAAGTGGTCGCTATGATAATAATCAAAGCGGCTTTGGTGGCTCTAGTGGCCGTTTTGATGATAATCAAGGTGGTTTTGGTGGTTCTGGTGGTCGTTATGATGATAATCAAGGTGGTTTTGGTGGCCAGGGAGGATTCGGTGGTCAAGGTGGATTCGGTGGTCAAGGTGGTTATAATCAAGGTAATCAAGGTGGGTTTGGAGGTGATAACTACGGTAATCAAGGTGGTTACGGTGGTGGAAGATATTAAACTTCCAAACAAATCTCAATTCCATATGTACATTAAATAAATAATAGTTTTTTTTTTGTCTTAGAATTCATAATCAACATCTCTTTTCCCCTGTCTGAAGTCATTGAATAAATCTTCAAAAACCTGCATGGATTTCTCAAATATTCTCATATCATCAAGCTCATCCCCAATTGGATCAGGACGACCATCAGGATAATACTGTTTCATAACATCAAAAAAACTTTGCTTGATCTTGTATAAGTCATCCTTATGGAACAATGAATCACAAGACTCTTCCAATCTTTTCATTTCCCATTTCTTTTGAACTTCCACTGGTGGTAAGCTTTTAGCACCTGACCAAATACCTGCTATCGCTGCGGATTCTGCTTCTGCAGCTTTGAAAATTGTAGATATAACTAACCTCCCCACGAAAGCGATTGATGGATCTTGGATGTTAAATGTATGTTGATATATATTTTTCAATCTTGAATTTGAACTTGGTGTATCATTATCAACAGGGATTGAATATTCAAGTACACCATCGTCAAAAATTGGCGATTTAATGTGATACCCCGTGGCTAATATAACATAATCAACATCTTTCAAAATGTCACCATTGATCAACACAATCTCTTTCCTCTCAACAACAAATTCTCTTAACTTATCAACATTTTGAAATGATTTTATAGAGTTAGCCATATGTGGTAAGTATGGGTCATTTCTCAAATTTCTACTAATAATAACTTCTTTAGCAACTGATGAAATATATTGGCCAATATCAATAGCACTTATATTAGATCCAACAATAACAACTTTTTTACCTTTAAACATGTGTGGATCTCTATAAGATTTAGCATGCATTACTGAGCCTGGGTATCTGGCCAAATATTGTGCAAGGCCTTTGTAGTACGGGATGAATGGTGTAGAAAACAATCCTTGGGCCATTATTATACCGTCGAATGATTCTTTATACCAGAAGTCTTCATGTGTATTGTACGCTCTGAGAGTTAACACCCATTTATTATTAATCTTTTGGGCATGGATAACTTCAGTATTGAATCTGATGTACTCTTTTAGACGATTTTCAGTAGCAAAATCTGTTATTCTGTTGATTAATGATTTATGTGGTATGAATGGATCAAGTTCTTTATGAGCATCTTTGTAGGGTCTTGTAGTGGAGTATTGTAAATAACTTTCTGGTGTGTTTGTATACAGTTTAGGGTATACTCCACTTTTCCTCCATTGCAAGTAAGTGTGATCTTTTGAAGTGACAATTGGGTTTTCAAAACTTGATGTAGCTAACTCTTCTGCACTTGGTTGATTCTTATTCTTTGGTCGTATTACTCTTAAATCATTATATCTCTCCGTATTCATGATCTCTTGAGGAGGCATGTATGGATCACTTTCATAGTTCTCGACATTCCATGTCCCACCAACATCATCCTTCTGTTCAAATCCAACGATTTTAGTGAATGCTGGATCTGTAGCTTTTCCCTGGCCTATTGTTGATTTCCCATTTGAATCTGTATGGAGTAGTTCAAAGACAGCAGCTAATCCAGATAACCCTCCAGCTCCAATAACCGCGACTTCTTTAATTCTAATTGATCCCTCGAGGGTCATCTCTAATCATTAACAATAAATCTACGTGAGATGAGATTTATTCTCAAGATTGAAGAGGAACTCTGCTGGCTTTTATAATCCTTCATATGGTACAAAACATCATCTGTTAATTTTTCAAATCGGGTCTTCAAGTTTGTTGTGGATCGGAGCGGACTTGACGACGAAAAAAGTTAAAAGCGCAACTCAGAAAGGTGACAAACGTTATACCCATACGTATATTCTTAGATTACAACTTTTATTTAGCGAGGTGCCCATTGATCATGATAGCTCAGAGATCAATAGCTTCTTTTGCTTCTCCTTGACCTCTTCCAAGTGTTTCTCGAACTTTTCTTTGGAAACACCAGCCTTCCATCTTAATGGATATGCATAATGGTCCTTTGGCACAAAAGTATGGCCCTTTTGTCTATACACTTGTTCTCTATAAGTACCCCCGTCAACAGCATATTCTTTTTGAGCCAACCCTCTTCTTTGTAATTCTGGGATCAAGATATCAACAATATTTTCAAAGTTCTCAGGGAATACAATATTTGTAAAGTTGAATCCATCAACGCCTGATCTTTCAACATAATCCTCAATCTTATCAGCAACTTCTTGTGCAGTACCAACGAATAAAGTGTTATGATCATGATAATGATCTACAATGAAACGCTTAGTGATTTTTTCTCCTGGAAATTGTTGACCATAACTTTTTGCAAAACCTTGGGCTGCTGGATCATCAACTTTGGATAGGTCTTCATCATCTCCAAATTTTGACAAATCTAACCCACCACCGCCAATTTGTGTGAAAATACCTTCAATATCCTTGTATTGATCTAACTCTTTCCATTTTGCTATAGCTTCTTCATGAGTATTTCCCAGGATAGTTGAAGCTTGGGTAACAAATTTCAAATGTTTTGGATCTCTACCAAATTTCTCTTTTGCTAATTTCTTTGTATAATTGATTTTTTCTTTAATAGATTCTGGAGTTGGACCACCAAGGAAAATTAACTCTCCATGTTTAGCACCTAATAATTGACCTTTTGGCGATGAACCAGCTTGAATAATTAATGGAATTCTTTGAGGTGAAGGTTCTGTGATTTGAGGACCTGGGACTTTAAAAAATTTACCATCAAAATTGATTTCTCTAATAGCATCAGGATTTGAGAAAATTCCAGCTTCTTTATCATATACTAATCCATCGTCTCTCCAAGATGATAATAATAATTCGTAGAAAACTTGTAAGTACTCGTCGGCCTTTTCATACCTTAATTCCTTTTCTGGTAGTTTATTATCATCAGCTAATTGTCTACCAGCAGAAGGTAGAAATGAAGTAACGACATTCCACCCCATTCTACCTCCAGTAATATGATCTAATGTGGAATATCTTCTAGCAAAATGGTAAGGATGTTCTGATAATGTTGAGCAAGTAATACCAAATGAAACATTTTTCGTGGTGATAGCTAAAGCTGAAACATATGCGGTTGGATCATTCTTAGGAAAGTTATTACCTGATCTAGCAGCTTCTTCATAGTTAAAAGCACCACCTAAACCTTGTGATTTATAACCACCATAAATAGCCAAAGAATCACCAAAGAAAATTCCATGCAGTTTACCTCGTTCAGCTAATTGTGCAATTTTCACCCAATATTCAGGTTTGACATAGTCTCTTGATGTATCTCTTGGGTTTCTCCATTGCCCTGGAGCATGTAGAACTGGTGTTAGTGCATCAAAGAAGTTTATAATTAATGGTTCTCTTCTTTCGGTTCTTTTGGCTTTTTTCAATTGTGGTTCGGTCATTGTTAGAAGATTTTAGTTATTATGGGGGATGACTTGTATCTAGATAAATTGAACTGAATTCAAGAGGAAATGGAGGAGATTTTATACCATCATTAATCCAAGTAACCAACACCTCATCTGATCGAACGTTCTTCACCTAACTTTTGGAACTTAGTGTTATTTGCAACTATGGCTTTTTTGTTGAACATTGGAAAGGTGTGGCTTCGGATTTGAATCTACTTTAGATCAAACTGTGATACGAGAAAAAAGCACAGTATGGGAAAGTCAGAAGAAGGTTTGGCATGATGAAATGGTACGATACTAGTAACTACTTACCACGGACCATCATATGAGTTTTTCACCACAGTTTCATTGTTGTTTCCTCGTTTGAAAAGGTTCCGATGTGTCAAAGTTAAATGTGACTTCAATTTTACATCTTGTGCGATTTTTAGGCGAACAAGATACTAATCTACAATTTGAGACTTTATAACGAAGTTCATTCAAATTTATACAAAATCATCTATTTAAATTAGTCTTTGGTTATTTTAAGCTTCTCTTGGATTGCTTTTACACTCTCCAAATGCTTCTCAAATTCTTCTTTGGAAACACCAGCCTTCCATCTTAATGGATATGCATAATGATCATCTGGTACAAATGTATGGCCCTTTTGTCTATATATTTGTTCCCTATAAGTACCACCATCAACGGCATATTCTTTTTGTGCCAATCCCCTTTCTTGTAATTCAGGAATCAATAAATTTACAATGTTTTCAAAAGTTTCCGGAAATACAACATTTGTGAAATTAAACCCATCAATGGTGGATCTTTCCACAAAATCTTCAATTTTATCTGCAACTTCTTTTGCAGTACCAATGAACAATGACATGTTCTCCAAATAGTGGTCAGCGACGAATCGTTTATTAATCAGTTCTCCAGGAAATGTTTTTTGGAAATTGTCTGCAAACCCTTTAGCCATTGGGTCACCAACCTTTGTTAAATCTTCATCATCGGTGAATTTAGAGAGATCCAATCCACCACCTCCAAGCTGGGTGAAGATACCTTCTGGGTCATTGTATTTTTTTATTTCTTCATACTTAGCGAGGGCCTCCTCATGGGTATTACCAAGGATAACTGAAACTCTGGTTAAGAACTTGATATGATTGGGATTTCTACCATATTTCTCCTTTGCCAATTTTTTAGTTGCATCAATTTTCTCTTTGACAGATTCAGGTGTAGTTGCACCCAAATAGATAAGTTCACCATGCTTAGCACCAAGTAATTGACCCTTTGGAGAGGCACCAGCTTGAATAATCAAAGGGATCCTCTGTGGAGATGGCTCGGTGATTTGAGGTCCAGGTACTTTAAAAAACTCGCCGTCAAAATTAATTTCTCTGATAGCATTTGGATTTGAAAAAATGCCATTTTCCTTATCATAAACCAATGCATCATCTCTCCATGAAGATAGTAACAGTTCATAAAATACTTGTAGATATTCATCAGCTTTAGCATATCTCAATTCTTTTTGAGGTAGCTCATTATTATCAGTCAACTGTCTACCAGCTGATGGTAAAAAAGATGTAACAACATTCCAACCCATTCTACCACCTGTGATATGATCCAAAGTAGCATATCTTCTAGCAAAATGATATGGGTGCTCACTCAATGTAGAGCATGTAATTCCATATGAGATATTCTTTGTACTAATGGCCAATGCAGAAATGTAAGCAGTTGGATCACATTTAGGGAAGTTATTTCCAGATTTCGCAGCTTCTTCATAGTTATATGCACCACCAAGTCCTTGAGATTTATAACCTCCATAGACAGCTAATGAATCACCAAAGAAAATTCCATGTAACTTCCCCTTCTCGGCCAATTGTGCGATCTTGATCCAATATTCTGGCTTTGTGTAATCCCGAGAAGTATCTTTTGGATTTCTCCATTGACCTGGTGCATGTAATACAGGCGTCAATGCTTCGAAAAAGTTGATGATTAAAGGTTCTGATCTTTTGGTTTTTTTCAATTTTTTCAATTGTGGTTCTGCCATCTTTTACCAGGTTTAAGTAGCTATGTAACAATAGAGAAGCAAAGCAGGTATTGTTTTTGTAACAGCTTATGAACAGAAAAACTGAAAAGAAGAAGCCATTGTGACATTGTCGAGGAAAGAATACGTTTTGAGATCCTGACTTCTGTTCACTATGGCTTTGATTCCAATACTGTGGCTCTTTGGTTCATGAGCCTGTTCAATTATTCGCGGAAGAGCTCTGAAATAATCACCAATCAGTCTCCAGCACTACAAAAACTCCAAAATGGATATTCAATGGGCTTCAAGAGTTGTATAATTCTTGTGTGGTATCGTTAGTGGAACCCTCAGTCGTTTAGGCTTTGATTTATATTTGACAAATTCGATAACAGGTAGGTCAAGTGTAATTTTCTCGGCCGAGAAACGAATAGAATTTAGAGAAGTTTTCCCTGAAGCACGTTTAATGAGAGTCCAATGCTCGAGAGAAGTCGAGGTTGAACATTTGATATACCACATTTTACTAAGACAGGTTAAAATAAGAGCATAATAATATTTTCAGTTTTATGCGGGGGAAAAAATTTATAGCTAAGAGCTTTTATGATTTTGAATTTAAAATTATTATAATTTTGTTAGCTGTTTCTAAAATTATAAAATTATAATAATATTAATATATTAATTATATTATTAAAGCAGTAGTACTTGAAATATTTTATTTTGAGAAGACCATCTTTACAGACTAAACTGCCCTATCTGGAAAAGAAACAACTATTGTATATCACAATGTTTGGGTTACTGATCAAATATCACTGCAAGTATATATAATATTCGCGATTTTGAATGATAATCAATTATTTCGTAATTTGGCCGTAGTACTTGAGAAGATCATGATCAACTCAGTGATAAACTAGACCGAGAATTATCAACTTCTAGACCTTTCAGAATCAAAGCAAGAGTAACTTTAACCTTCTCGACACATAAAATATGACCTATCAGCAACCCTAAGCCAAAGTGTCAAACTTAAATCAGCATAATAATCTCAGTGATGAGATGCACGCTGAACAAATTATTTCCGAAGTTTGCGTTGCGCAATTCATCTCGGTCTTAAATCTTTTTGACACTAACATCTCATAAATCAATCAATCCTCTATGGTCTGGTCATTTAAAAAGTTTAGAATACATCTCATTATCAACTAATTGTACGCTTACTATCTTATCTTTTACTGTACTTTATCGATAAATAAATGGTTAAATAACAGAAAACATGATTATACTACGAAAGATATGTGTATTATTCGCTTTCAATACACTGACGAGTTGTATCGACTTGGATACATCTAGCTTTGATTCTATAAAAAATGCCACTTCAACAATTGCAAAAGGGCTTCTAGATTATTATACTGGTGATCAATATGGAAGACCAGTAGGATTATTCACACAACCATATTACTGGTGGGAATCTGGAGGTGCATGGGGTTCAATGTTGGATTATTGGTGGTATACTGAAGATGATCAATATAACGATTTGATAAAAGAGGCATTATTATCACAAGTTGGTTTAAAATGGGATTATGTTCCATTAAATCAATCCACTACAGAAGGTAATGATGATCAAGCATTTTGGGGTCTCGCAGTTATGGCTGCAGCTGAACGAAATTTCTCAAATCCAGAAGATGATGAACCTCAATGGCTTTATCTTGCCCAAGCAGTATTCAATACAATGGCTTTCAGATGGGATGAAACAGAATGTGGAGGTGGATTACGTTGGCAAATTTTTAAATGGAATTCAGGATATGATTATAAGAATACCGTATCTAATGGTTGTTTTTTCCATTTAGCTGCTAGATTGGCAAGATTTACATCCAATAACACATATCTTGATTGGGCTGAAAAAACATGGGATTGGATGAATGATACCCAACTAATTGATGGAAATGACGATTATTTATTGGCTTATGACGGTGTCTCAACTACAACAAATTGTACAAAAGTAGTTGCTTCACAATGGACATATAATGCAGGATTGATGTTGAGTGGTGCAGCTTATATTTATAATTATACAGAGAGTGAGATATGGTCAGATCGGATGAATTTATTACTTGAAGGTGTAAGTGTTTTCTTCAGAGAAGGTATCATGTTTGAGAGTCAATGTCAATCAACTCAAAAATGTAATAATGATCAAAGATCATTCAAGGCTTTCCTTTCAAGATTTTTGGGACTCACCGCACAATTGGTACCAGAAACTAGAGATATAATAGATTGGTATCTAGATAGTTCTGCCAAAGCTGCAGCTGAGTCATGTTCTGGTGGTTCAGATGGTGTCACATGTGGTTTAGATTGGCAAAGAAGTGATTGGGATGGTTATTATGGATTAGGTGAACAAATGTGTGCATTAGAAGTGATTCAAAATTTAAGATATCAAGATAAACCACCACCTTACACTGAGAATTCTGGTGCTTCATCCCCTGGAAATCCTGCAGCTGGTAATCATTTGTTGGAGAGCGAACCTCAACCACTGAATACCACAGCTGGTAGCCAAGCAGCGGCAGCAATGATTACTGTATTCATATCGTTAACAATTATATTGGGGGCTTTGATAATTATAATCTAAAACTGATTTTACAAAATTTTTTTTTTTACATAACCCACATTTCTTCTGTATATTCTAACAATTCTTAAACTTTCACTCTTCTAAATAGATGTACTACTCTATGTATCTGCGCCAAAAACTTGAAATTGCTTGAAAAATTCAAATGCTTCATCTAATAAATCATAAACTCCTGTATCTGGATAATTTGCTTTGACTTCATTTTGTATCTTGACTAAACCTTCTCTACCAACAACTTTAGATAATGCCGTTAGTAAATATGGTGCAAATTCGCAATACCATCTATGGTTCCATACAGATAATCTAACAACAGCATCCAATATACGTTCATCTAATAACGTAATTTTCTTGGAGATTTGCTGTGATGATAGAGGTGCATGATCTATTGAAGTTGTTGAATAGTTATTGTGTCCATTTATTGATTGTTGTTGCTGAAATTTACTTGCCTTTTGCTTTAATGTCTTTATTTCTAATTGGTAATATTTCAATAAGTTTCTTGTAGAGGTTGGTGCGAATCTACCTTCTAAGGCGTGTTGGAATGCGCTAGCAGCTTCTTTGTAATGATGTAACCTAAAGGCAACCATACCCAAAAGTTCCCATTCAACTGGTAATTTTTCATATTGCGTCTTTTGAGCTTGGAAATGAATCATCTCAGCTTGCCACATTGTATAAGTTCTTAGATCTTCATACAAAAGCATGAATAAATTATCTAACCATCTTTCACATAATCTCTTTTTTCTAAATGAGCTTTCGTTTTCGTCTGAATTATTTGATTTACCATTTGTTTTAGTATCTGCCACATTGGTTGTAGATGATGATTGGGATCTATATTCCTCTTCCATAACGAAAATTTTAGCTCTATATTTTAATAGAGCTTCCCAACCGGTTCTATGAACAATTTCTGTCAAAACTTCATAAGCTTTGGCAAAAGTGGATTTCAAATTTGCAGATTGTAAATTTAATAAAGCTTGATCAATAGAATGATGTTCTTGTGCAATTCTTGCAGAATCCAAGCTTGAGACATCTTCAAGAACAACATCCACCGGTAATGGTAAATGCAGTTTCTCTGGAGTGGTTGGAATAATTCGTTTCAGATGGAATTTTTCCTTATAAGCTGCCATTGGACAAGAGTTCAAAGCTAATAATGATTGTTCAATATTGCCTAATTCGAGATAAACTTTAGCTAAATTAGCCCATGGATTGAATTCAGATGGTGCAGAATTGACAGCTTGTATTGCACACACAAGAGCTAAGTCAAATTCACCTTTTTCAAGCAAGAATTTAGATTGAATAGTTAATAGGTTTGCATCCCTTGGATTTTTCTTGATAGCTTCATGTAAAGTTTGAACAGCTTTGATTTCTTCATCCTTTAAAAATAAAACAGTAACAATAAGACTTGCAACTTCTTCATATGTTTCTCTTAGTCGTTTCAAAACTTCTAATGCGTAATCATATAATCCAGTTAATTCAACTGCTTTCAAAAAAGCATCAACTAAGTAATTGGAAGTTATAGTTGGCGATTGGATTTCAGGAGAGGATCCGACATTTGGACCATTTTCAAATAATTGCTCAAATGCATCAAAAAATTGTTTAGCTAATGCAACGGATGGAAATGGGTTTAGATTTCTTGATTCCACAACTGCATTAACTTGTTCGTCATCTTCTTCACTACTTAATAAAGATCTTATGATACCACTAACGAAAACTTCTAACCAAATCTTATCATCTTCTTTAATTCTTTCACCATATCCATTGATCACAAAAGAAGAGACAGCACCTGGAATATTAACAGAAACAACAACGTCAACTTTTGCAAAAGCATTATATGATGCATATGTAGCTTTAGTAACTTTCCATGGTTTTGATTTACCAAACCAAGTTTGTGGAGTAGATCCAATGATATTTGCTAATGAATTCAAATGTGCAGCAACAGAAGAAGGACTTGAGTTGTCTAATCCAGTATAATATAGATAAGTACCAACCTGAAGAATGTTAGTATTTTGTGGAATTTAATGATGAACTTTGATGATGAATTTCACTTACTTCTGGCGATTTTGATCCAGGAACTTGTTTTGTCAAAGCAACAAGATCAGGAGGACCTAGGTCAATGAATGTTCTTAGTCTACCAGCTCTTTCTTCAACTGAAGAACCTGGGATATCCTCTTTAACTCTATAATTTCAATAATTAGTAACTGATGTTTACATTCAGCGAGACTGATTTTTTCCTTGATAAAAATACTTACTCAGGAATTGACCCTTGAGAAGTGATCATCTTGTATACCGCTGGAATTATTTGTCCCTTAAGAATTGAGTGACAACAATATAATTGAACAGATATTTAGCTGATAATTATAACTTCTCGTAAAGTATCTCTTTTTAATGTTTATGAACAAGTCACAAATCTAATTCGAGGAAAAGCTATTAGAAATTCGCGAGCATATGTTGCGGACACTCAGTCATAGAGTAGAAAAGTATTTAACGAAATTGAAACAACAAACTAGTGATATAAGATTACAAAATTACTGCGAATGATGTGATATATGATACCATAAGAAGTAGCTCTTGATAATGATACTTTTGGGGGACTACCATGGGTTAAAAATCACTCAAAGAAAAACACACAACTAAATTACATTATAAAATACACTATTGAAATAAATCATTTGGCATCAGCCATTTTCTCATCTTCATCCTGTCGAGCTGTTAGTATATATTTCACATTCCATCCATGTATTCTGAAAATTCACTCACGTCTTCTTCATCACTCAAGGACCAATCTTTCGCCGTTAGACAATACTTTTCAGGTGGTAATCTTATACCAAAACCAGGCATCACCGGTGGCAATGATTTTTTATTTCTTTCAGCAGCTAATTCTAATAGCAATTCTTTTGGTGTCACTGGTTTGAATTGATAATTTGTTCTAGCAGCTATAGCTAATCTAATATCATCTGTTGTAATTTTTGAACCTGGTGCGTTTGTTGCACCATTGGAAGAACGACCATGATCATTATAAATGACCGCGTCTTTCAATATACCAGCTGTGTATCCTAATTTGTATTGTTAGTAGAGTAAGAATTACCAGGAAAGGTTTAATTCTAACTTACTATGTGCAAAATCCATTAGTTGTAAAGGAACATGATCTTCATAACTTTGAATGGATTGTGAGGCCAATATAAGATGTAGGATTCTAACATCTCTTGGAACAACTGGTTCATCTGGGTTACCAGAGCTTCCATTCTCACTCATCTTAAATCAATATTCAATGAGATAGACGGATACGGCGTCGTTTTACTTTCCAATGTGATATACGATCTCAATGTTATTGTTAATTGTGAGAAATGTCAAAACGCTTTTCGAACGAGGTTTGATTTTCGCGGGAAAGGGTAATCGGTATGGGCAAAGCTCCAGTAATGATAGTTGTGGAGTTTTATCATTTAATATTTGGGAAAATGTTTCTGTGCTTTTTATGAAAGAAATGGTGAATATACTTATTAAACTACAGTATAATCCTACATTCAACTGAAGGCTTCACTTCTCAATTAAGCATAAGTATGTTTACTCAGTCACATCTAATCTATAGATCATCATGAACAATTTCGGCTTCTTTGGTAGCTTCTGAAGCATCACCATCAAGGGTGACTGAAGTGATGACTTCACCAGCATCATTTATTTCACCAGTGCCTGAAATGACAACATCAACAAGCGGTTTATTAGAATAGTTAGTTTTAGTTTTTTCAATTTTCTTAATGACATCAAAACCTTCTAAAACTTCACCAAAGACGACATGTCTACCATCTAACCATGGAGTAACAACTGTTGTAATGAAGAATTGGGAACCATTTGTATCTTTACCGGCATTAGCCATTGATAATTTACCTGGTTTGTCATGTTTAACATGGAAGTTCTTGTAGGATAATGTTAGTAAACTCGTTTCCGTTATTATTTCAATCAAAAAGCACTTCAATTTTGATAGTTCAAAAGCCATAATCTACTTACTTCATCTGGAAATTTAGCACCAAAGATGGATTTACCACCAATTCCTGATCTATGTGTGAAATCACCACCTTGCACCATAAAATCAGGAATGATACGGTGGAAGATAGAATTAATATAACCAAACGATTCGTCATTGGAAATTGTTAATTTTCTAAAATTTTCAACAGTTTTTGGGACAACTGAACCATAAAGACCAAAAGTAACACGACCTAATTCTTCATCACCTTGTTTCAAATCAAAGTAGACTTTATGAGTGATTGGCGGATCAGCTGCTAAGACAGCGTTAATTAACATTGATAATGTTGCAATAAGGGTGAAAATAGAACCGAATAACTGCATTTTGATTGATTCTTTGTATCTACTTCTCGAAGTATCTAATAAAATTCGATCTGTTAGTTATTGAATTTAAGGAAATGGTTGGGAGTCACTTCTTTGGTGCTAATTGATTCTTCAGCTGCTAAGGCTGAAATGTTCATGTTGAATCTTCATATTTGTTCGTCGTACGTGGCCAAAGCTAAAAAAACCTGAATAGGGTAAGATGGATTTTGAGCCCAATAACACAACAATTATCGACAGTAATACTACAATTATGGATTAAACTTTCATTAAAATGCATTAATTTTGTTTGTGTATTAAGGGTTTTTATTTAAGTGGCTTTTTACCATTTTTCAATGATGCTATACTTTGCTCATCAGTATTCTTCATACTTATCGGTTTCGGATTCGTTTCTAAGGTATTTGATCTTGAACTTGGAACTTCCTCAAGATAATTAATATTATTTTTCAGTGATATGTTGAGTAGATTATCTATTGTTGCGCTTGTGAAAGTTTCACCTTTTGTTACAGGACCTGAACCTTGTACTGTTGGAGTAGCAGGGCTATATGGTGTATTCCCTAGAGTTCTTGATCTTGAAGGTGCTGGAGTATCTGTGGTCTCCAGACGATAAGTATGACCATCTGATGGTGTAAATTGTGCTAAAGATTGAAGTTTATCCATTGCGTTTTTCAACGATAAGGCAGAACTGAGCTTTAAGTTGAGAAAGTTAGTAAACTCGTGCTTTGCAAACAAACAAACAAACAAAAAAAAAAAAAGATGTTGTTACATACCAGTCTTGTTGAAACAACATCTTTTACATTTGGAGCCATATAAATATTTGCCCCAATGATATAATAATCAGCTAATGATTCAACTCTATCGAAACTTAATCTATTTTGTTTCCTTATTATCCAAAAGTCGGGTTCACGACGATGTAATATAACAAACTCAATACCGGTCATTCTTTTCAATTCATTTTCGATATTTAAACTATGCAATTGGATATTTTCATTAAACTGACTTTGCATTTTAACAACTTGATTATTTGAAGTTCTATCGAAAAATGGAGATTGTGAAAAATATTCCAGAACATTATCTGTTCGTAGCCCGAATGCTTGAATCCATTCTGGGGACTTCCATTGTAATTCATCAAGTGGCGTAGCTTCAGTCATTACAGCTCTCCGATATTATTTCTTTATGGGATGATTATCTATTGATTTATATCTACGTTTTGATAATGTTTTTAATAGTTCGAGTTTATGTATTTCCAAAATCCGCGAATTATTAAGAGGGTAAATTTGGGCACCGGCCACTACTTTTTTCAAGCGCTTTACAAAAAAAATCGAATTCATCAACGAAAATAATCAGAAAGAAAGGTATGTTTTATCACTGTTGAAATCTAGAAATTCATCTCATCCGCCATGTTCTCAAGATTCAGTTTCCAAAGAGCTTTACAAGCAACCAGAATAATACAGAGGGCAACTTATGCCACCAAGGCCCCAAATCCTTATTATCCACCACCATCTAAAGAAATCCCAACAGTCGAATCATTTTTAGAAAGAATAGGACGTAACTGCATAGAACATAAAGAACATTTTCCAAATTGGCATTCATTATTTGCTTTAACATCCAGACAAATGAAAGAAAAAGGTATTGATGTTCAAGCTAGAAGATATATTCTACATCAAGTTCAAAAATATAGAGATGGTAAAAAAATATTGGCAATTAAACAAGGTAAAAAATCTTATTATGGTGGTGAATATAAAAGAAACGAAGTTACTGCTAGAATGCATGCTGCTGAACGTAGAGAACGTTATGCTAAATTGGAAGCTGAAGAAAATGAAATTAGAGAGCAAAAGAAAAGTTCAGCTGCAAATGTCGCTGCTAACTAAAGAAATAATAGGGTTGGTTTTAATGTATAAAAATTGGTTTTACAGCATGTTTATAGTACAAATGTATATATATATAAAGGTTTAAATAGTCATTAATTGTAAGTTAGCTTTATGAAGAAGAATGGAAATATCTAGTTTTCATTATAATATTTTTTTAGCTCTTCACTCAACCATTTAGCTTCCTTTAACATCTCTTCTTTAGATCTAGGAAATCTTTCTGAATCAGGCTTAACCACAAAATCATTATGAGTCTTTTGCCATTCTTTTCTTGCATAAAATTCCTTTAGATTCTCATCAATATCATATTTAGAATCATTTAAAGCGTCATAAATCTTATCACCCATATTATTCACATGATGTCTTGGAATTAAATGAGCGTGTAAATGAGGTATTGATTGACCTGCTTCGGGACCATCTTGAATTGCAATGTTCAATGAATCAGCTTTGTAGATATGTTCAATGAATTTATGGACTTTTTGTAATGTCAACATATAGTCTATACTTTCTTCTTCTGATAAATCTTTCAATCTTGGTGCAGCCCTGAGGGGGACAATGAGAACCTATATTTTGTCAATGATTTAGTTCAAATATATGAGATAGATGATGGTTGACTTACATGACCTGGGACAATTGGTTTTAGATTGACTAACGCATAAGTATATTTTGATTTCTATATTAAGTCAGATTTCATGATTATCTCCATGCATTTATGTCGATTAACATACGTAAAAGACCTAGAACATTGTTAATAAATATTCCATCAATTCATTCAACTTCAACGAAACTTACCTGATCATTAACGGCAAATTTTGAGAAATATATCAAATTCTGAGTCATTTTGGACATGATTAGTTTCGACTAAATCCAGACTCAAATGTGTATACCTTTGTTGGATGATGAGAAATACTAGAAATGTTTATGGGAATTCCCATATTGTTCGAATTTAACGTCAAAATTGGCTTCAAAGTGCCAAAACATTGCGAAAATGCGCCGAATCAAGAAATTACCCATTCGGGCAAGTTATACGCATTTGTCGTTTTCGCCCATTGGAAAAAACAAAAACCCAAAATCATAACCTATCAGGTTTGAAGAAATCGACATCCCAGTATCAAACTTTGATGAAACTCAATGGCTATATGATCAATTGACTACAACAATACATGTATGTTAAATATATATCATTAAGTGCGATATCAAATCGCTTTTATAAACACTATTAATAACCCTATATTACTTATTTGTTAGCAGTTGAGAAGTATTCTTTTGAAGCATCAACTTCTGGTTTGATAGTAGCGGAACCTGGAGTCCAATTACATGGTAAAACTTCACCATGTTCTTCAGTCCATTGGAAAGCTTCTAATAATCTGTAAGTTTCTTCAACATTTCTACCAACTGGTAAATCATTGATGGTTGATTGTCTAACGGTACCTTTTGGATCAATGATAAAGATACCTCTTAAAGCAACACCAGCATCTTCAACTAAGACACCATAATCTCTTGATAAAGTATGGTTAGTGTCAGCAACTAATGGAATATCAACTGGACCTAAACCACCATCTTTTCTAGCAACATTAGTCCAAGCTAATAAAGAATATTCAGAATCAGTTGAAGCAAATAAAACTTGAGCACCTTTTTCAGCAAATTTTTTAGCAGCTTCAGAGTAAGCAATGATTTCAGTTGGACAAACAAAAGTGAAAGCTAATGGAATGAAAGCTAAAACAACCCATTTACCTTGAGAAGTATATTTTTCTAAAGAAACTTCTTCAAATAAACCATCAACAACAGCAGTTTTTTTGAAAGATGGAGCTGGTTTTTGAACTTGTGCGACCATTGTGTATATTTATTTGTTTTGTGTTTTGTATTTGTATAGTTGTATCAAAGAATTGATTTTCTATGTTTTGTATATGAAAATGTTGTAATTGATGTTTGAAATTTAGGGGGAATTCCTACTCTTTTTATACCATTTAGAGATACGGGTCCAGACATATGGAGCTGACAAAATGTATACACCGGCCTGAATTTCCATGGGGGTAACCCATTAGAGAAAACACAGTTTAGTAAACAATAACCACCACGATTATTAAAGCTACACACATGCGATCTGGAATCAATGGAGATTATAAACATGGTCATGCTGAGATACACTACAAAGTATGTAATTGATACCAAACATGAACTGTTTGTTGTGTTGGAAGTATTCTTTGTCACCAATCACTTCTCTCCGTCTGGGAACTTTAGATTCTTAGATTTTAAATCGATCCAGAAAACTCAACGGTCCAATATTATCTGATGAGAAATCAATCCAACAAACTATAACATAGATCAACACATAATAACCTTTATTTTCATTCAATTCACTTACCAATACCATTGTCTTTGTAATACAACATCCACCGCCCATTATCTATCAGATTCCACAAATCAGAGTCCTCAAATTTTCAGCTTTGGTATATGTGTCTCGACCTTATCTACTTACTAAATCAAGCCCAAAAAAACTTCTGGCCCAACCATAGAACCGAGAAGAAACGCCACACTTTTCTTTGGCCAGTTTCTGACCAAATGTTTGTGAAACCGTGAAGTTTAGAGCGATGGGCTTATTGTGCAGTTGTTATACTGGGACGGATCTAAACGACTTACGTTGGGGCTCGTTTAGATGACAAATAATGGGTACAGGATATAGGATATATCGTCGTCATAAATCATGTATTGGATAAATTTTAATTAGTTTTCATGATGTCTTTGAGTACCGGTAGCTGAATCTTGTGGTTGGATGATTTCTTCTGTTGTATTGATTGAATCATTGATTGAATTATTGGTGTCATTGTTTTCATTCGTAGTGTCGGTATTTGTATCAGTAATGGTGGTATTCGTAGTAACATCACCACTTTCAGCACCACCAGCACGGTGTTGTTCATCATGCTGTTCCCTCAGTATTCTTTCACGGATTTCATTCATTTCTCTTTCTCTTGTAATCAATCTTGTTTGTCTTTCTTGTAAAAAATCTCTATGTAATGATGGGAAAATACTTGTAAAGAATAGAATCACACTAACAATAAAATATCTTGCAAATTCATCAATCTTTTCAATAAAACTTCCGTGTCCATCTCTAATATTGAATCTTGTTGGTAAACAATCTAATATACCACCAATTAAGAAACGTGAGGAATGATTAATACCATTTCTAAGTTGTCTTTCAGGTTCTTGAATATATCTAACTGTCCAGTTTCTATACTGTTCCGGCATCAGTAATTGCCATTCATGTAATAAGTTTCTAATACTTTGATTTGTAATGATATAAAATACTAGAAACCCTAAGCATAATTTTCTATGGAAAACATTTGGAATTTGTGTAATGATTAATGTGTAAAATAACCAAATCTTTAAAAAATGATATGCTAATCTACCACATACTGAAAATGCTCTTGTGAATGAAATTGCATTGATCCTAATACTTAATCTTCTCATACCCATAAATCCATCTTGCTGATGCTGATGCTGATGCTGATGTTGTACTTGTGGTTGTGGATTCAATTGAATTGGCTGAGTAGTTGCTGTCTGATGCATACTTGCGGTGCTTGTGGCATCAGTCAATGGAAACGTTGGTGTAGGCATTGGCTGTCCTTCATCACTTATAATAACATCTGGGGGTTGGATATCAATTCCCAAAGTGCTTAAAGCTGCAAAGCCTGATGGAGAAATCATCAAATATGGATTTAATGGATCACTATTATTAATTATAACTTGTGAATTTGATAACTTGACAACTTTTGGACCGTCTGCAGAGTTCAAAGTGACTTCAAAAATGAATGTTGATAGTTCTTTTTGGTTAATTAGTACTTCTTCACCATCAACTATAGCAGATTCAAAAGTTTCACCTAATAATTTAATATTATCAGGTAATTCAGGAACAGAATTTTCAAACTCAGTTATGGTTTCAACGTATTCATTTTCTTCAGGTATTGGTACTACTTCTGGTAGCTGTGTATGTGATTCTGAGCTATCCACGTTAGTTGGACCTTCAGTATGTGTAATATTCCCGGCCAGTTGTTCTCTTAGCCTTCTATCTCTTTCCAAATCGGCTTCAAAATTAGGATTTGGTTCCACTGGTAAAAATTCAAATAGAGATCCGCCACGTCTTAGATCACTCCAGAGGGCACCCAGACCTGTAGCTTGATCATTAGTAGGATTTTGTCTTGGATTATCTGGTTCATTTATAGCAAAATGAAGTGTTACTAATGAATTAGCAGCTGAATCACCATTTATTATTCCTGAAAGCTTTTGATCACTTCCCAGAACTCTACCTGAATATATTATCTTCACAAGTGATTGGTCAAGATCATTCTGACCAGTGTATTGGTCCAGTATGAATTGTTTTATGGTGCTAATGGAACTCTCTAAAGACGCAATCATTCTGTTGGTTCTTAAAATAGTTTCATTTGGTGATGATAATCTTATAACAAAATCATCTTTTAATCTAACATATATATGTAAGTCATGTGAAGGAACCGTATCTAATTGTAATAGTTCTGACATTGTAACATCATCTTTATTTTCTAGTTCTTCACCAGCATTATATTGTAAAGTGATGATATCATCAATTCCATCAAGGTTCAAATCCTCAACTAATGAATATTTGATTGATTTAATTGTAGCCTGAAGTGATTCTCTCAGCAAAATTCTTTTACCATTACTTAGTATCAAAATAATATTCATCAAAGCAGGTCGGACATCTTTAATACCAAATTTATCAGGGTTCACCTCCACCCTTAATCTTATATTTTCTCTATCTTGATCCAAAACGTTTGACAATTCTTCATAATCTGAGTATTCTATGTTCTTATAAATAATTTTCAATGCTTGAGGATTCAATATGCCACCAATTTTCATAGACCGCTCACTTATAACTTCTTTCAAATCCAATATATTATTTTTGATGGTGGTTCTGATCACCTTATTTTCGATTTGGAAACTGGTATAATCTGAGCTCCAAACTTCTATTGTGATCCTTTCACTTGGTAGCGCATATGCTAAATCCACTTCCCGCTGTGGCATTCCAGTTTATCAAACAGATTTCTTCCAATGGGCTTGAGATGGCGATGAAGTTGTTATCCAATAAGTTGTTGATGACACCTATTTCGATTCCATTCCAAGTTAGGTTTCGCGAAAATCCAAAATCCAAAATCCAAAATCCAAAATCCACAGAATGGATTCGCGATAGCTCGAGAATAATCTCTCGCATTGTGTGTCGCTTATCAGATATTTTATCAACAATGCGAAAACTAAAGAGCAAGAAGTTATTTGACATGTGATTTAAGTTGTATATACGAGTGAATGTGTCTTTGGTCTTGACTCTTGATCTTTGGCTGGAAAATTGAAAAGGGTTTGTGTAACACAGTTTGTCAGATTCGGGTCGCTGTTCTGACTCCAGAACGGACTTCCAGGTTCGGAGCTTTAAATAAAAGTTATATGTACGTCGTTGTGAAGAACGAAAAAGAAGTACACAATACACAACAACGACACAACAGTTTCTCAGACAGGTTGACACAAGCTTATAGTTTGTAACAACTACGAAAGCCTACCCTTAACAAGCACAATTTCAGGTGTGTTTTGTACCGCATCTAGCCTTTGAACTCCAGCGATCAACGATATTCCTCACTCAGCAACTAAAGTCCCTTATAACCGCCCTGGGCTGAAGTTCCGTCATGGTACCATATCTACACGGGCGTTCTCTGCCTAGAAGGTCCTCCTCCCGCGTAAAGAGCAGCATACTATTCTGCCTAGCATCCGGAGAGACTTCCCGCTGTTCAGCCTTTCTGGCTCTGCCCAGCTTAGGATGTCCCGTCTAGCACATGCTTTTGTAGCTGTACCACAGGCCCAAAAAAATTAAAAAAAAAATAAAAAACGATTTCATTTACAGTAATCTAGTTACTATCAAAATCCAGTGTTTTAATATTTATTCAAGCGCTCGTCTCTTCAGCCCATCTACACAAACAAGTCCAAGGTCTATAACTGCTGCTCATCCATAACATACTATATTTTGTGAGGCTATTGCTGGTTAGGATCCGTGTACAATTTGCTATCATTCCAACAAGAACATCAACCAAAGTTAGATCGAGGGAATTCCGTATCAATTAAAGGGCTGTTAAGACTATCTTCTCATATTTGCCACTGACCTCAATTCCAACAATTACAAACAAGCTACATAAAGTGTAACTCCAATATGGACAATGGAACCAAAGTTAAGAAGACTCGTTATAGAGTCCCCACGGTATGCACAGTTTGCCGTCGTCGAAAGATGAAATGTGATAAGGCAAAACCTCATTGTTCATCATGTGTCAAGAATAATACAACAAATTTATGCGTTTATGAAGAACAACCATGGGCTGCTTCAAATAGCGAACAACAAAAGTTGAAAGATCAGATTTTCCAATTACAACAACAAAATAATGAATTGAAAAAGCTACTTAGTTTTAATGTGAAGAATAGTCAAAGTTTTAGTAGTTCAGGCTCAGGTTCAAGCGGTAATAGTCCTTTTAGTTCAAATTTTAACTTTATTTTACCAGATCAACCAATAAATGATCCTGTGATGGAATTAACTGAAGATTTTGATCTTTTATTATTAAAAGAAAACAAAATGGCTCATTATGGATCTACAAGTTATATGGCTGTTGTTTCAAAAGATCCAATCTTGAGAAATATAATGAGTAGATATTTAGATCAACAGAAAATGGGGGTTAACTTTGATAAGTTTTTCCTTTATGATCAACAAAAAGTTGATTATCTAACTGATAACTGTCATATTGTTGGTTCAAATGTTAATGACGGTACTAGTGTATTTGAAAGTAACTTGAAGAAAGATCATCAAGATTTAGTCACATCAATTAACGAAATATTACCACCACCTGCTATAATCAAAGCTTTAATCGATCATTTTTTCACTGAAACATATGTATTCATTCCATTTATTGATGAGGACTCTTTTAGAAAAAACATGGAGGAATTAATTATCACAAATGCCTCAGGTAGGGCTGAATTAAGATTGAAAAACTTTACACTACTGGTTAGTGTTGCTGTATTACTATGTGTTTTGAGATTTTCATTTATATCATTACCATTTCAAAGACCTGATCAAGTTCAAGATGAATCATTGAAAAGAATAATGAAAAGTGGTGTTCAAATTGGGCCAAATTATATTGAATTTGCCAAGGCATGTATGGGTAATGCAAGTACTCTAAGAAAGCCAACATTAAAACATATAACTGCCCTATTAGTTTTAAGATTATACAGATTTTATGCACCAGAAGATGGTGATGAAAGTACAGATTCCACTATTTTTTTAGCATTAATCATCCAAATGGCTAAGATGCATGGTTTACATAGAGACCCTTCAAGGTTTTCTATGGTTACGAGTAATGCTACTATAAAAGCTTGGAGAAAAATTTGGGCAGAACTGATGTTTTTAGATGCTATCCAAGCATTACAATTTGGTTGTCCTTTACTAATAGATGACGAATATGATACATTATTACCTTCACCAAATCATGGCGATTCTCCATTGGAAAAAAGTTGTATCGAATCATTGAAGAAGCAACATGAAGTTACTGTAGTTGTTAGAGATTTAGTTAAATCATGCTCACAGATTAAAACACACCCAAAGAGATCTGAAATTGAAATGAAAATCAAAAATGTTGAATTCTTGTTGTTAAAATATCGTCCAATGGACGAATTAACTAATTTAAGTGACCCTAAGGAATCGTTTATCACAAAATCCACCAAACTGCGTGATTTAACGTACAAGGTCCATCTTTATAGTATACATTATATTGCTTATTATTTGTTATTATTAACGTGTGAACCAGATGAAGTTGGTTTAATTCAAAGATTTTCTAATGCAGCTAGTGAATCTGCGTTGATTCTATTCAGATTATGTTATGAATATGGTAAAGATCCATCGCAATTTAATCAAAATTTAAATTTTGAAACATTCTTAGCTGCTATTATTTTTGAATCTTCTAAAAGAGTTTTACAAGCATTATCATCATTATGTATTCGTGATTTATCAAATATGTTTAATTTTCAAATCACTGTGCAAAATTTTGTCCTTGAAGATTCCAAAGGATTGGACCAATGGTTAGCACCAATTGCAAATGATATTACTGTTGGTGAACAATTATTATATCGTATTGAAGAATATACTCAATTTTGCGCAAGGTTAGCAAATAAGTATTACATTTGTTGGAGGATTACATTCATTCAAAAATTATTCAGTGATTACTTAGATTACGAATATCCAGATCGTTTAGCCAAATTACACGAAAAGATTAAAAATAGCGGAACAAGGGAAGCTCAAGACATTGAAGTTGGTTTCACTCAAGTTGATCAAAGTACTAGTCAATATTGGTCACAATTCGTTGATGACGCAAATCAATCCCATTTTGATTATTTGGCGCCAGACTTAAATAAATTTGACGGCTTGAATGATCCGTTCTTGAGTGATGCATATTTCATGTCTGGACAAGTTAATTTTCAAGATTTCAATTCAATATTTAGTTCAACAACAGGTAATACTGGCTCAACAAGTACCACATCTACGGGTCCTTCACACTCCATTCCTACGGATGAAGTTAGTCCTCAAAGTGATTCAAGTAATCAAACTGATAAGAGTAAGAATCCTGCAAGTTTCTTATATGAGAATGTAATTTTAGAAGAAAACAATGATCCAATGAAGGGTATTTTAAGTCCTGCTGTGAACGAAGATGATATCGCTTTGCAAGTTGCTCGTTCAATGTTTGGTGGAACTTCTAATGGTACATACGACAATTCAAATAATTTCTAGGCTCAACATAAGCCCCTGCTTTGGTTTTTTTTTTTGAATTACATTACTTAATGTTTTATTTTTGTACATAGTTAATGAAATATTTTTATGATGTTTATATAAATCAAAGCTATAGACCACCACAAATTGGACAATCTTCTTTTCTTTCATATGCAAAACTATATGTGAAAACACTATCAGTACCAGAATACATCATAAAATTATCTAATGTTGGATTCGAACTAGACACAATCTTGAAAGCTTCATTACAACAGGCAGCAGCAACAATAGCATTTGTCGAAGCGATAGCAGGGATAATATTCTTGACAACACCCAACACTAAACTTCTGGTAATTCCATCAATATTAAATTCATTAGCTCTTTTCAAACTTGCTTCATATAACCATAATACATGATCTGGATTATCAGTATCAATCTTCTCACCAGGATGTGACTGTGGCCATTCCATTTGACTAGCATATTCAATACAATGTTCAGGTAATCTTGGATTGTTTGCAATTGTACACATTGGGAATGTAGTTTGTCCACTTAATGTATCTAATGAACATTCATAACATGCTGTAAAAGTTGGAAAAATAACTTTAGCTTGACCACGAAACCCTTCGGTTCCACCATCAATCAATGGCTTAACTGTTTCAAAGTGATTAGGATCAACCATTTGTACTAATTTAGCATTTATCCATCTTCTAGCTTCTATACTATCAAGTCCGGATATTATTAATGTGAATTGTTTATAATAGGATTCATCTTTATCTTGTAACTTCCCATAATATGGAGTTATAGTGACACCATTAACTCGTTTCATAACATATTCAGCTGCAACTTCAGCTTTTGATCTTCCTATATCTGAATGTCTAAATAAGAATTGTCTATTTAAATTTGATAGATCAATTGTATCCATATCTATAACGTGAATATCTCTGAATCCCGAACATGCTAAATTTTTCAATATTTCACATCCAAGCCCTCCAGCACCAAGAACACTGAGACAATAATGGTTAGTTGAATATCTAAATGATTGAATAATATGTTTTACTTACAGTATCTTTGCCTTATGGATTGCGTCTAGCGCTGCTTGACCAGGCTCGAATTCATCATCTGCAAATGGGCCTTTCTGAAATAGGAAAGGCTTCAAGGTAACGTCACTTAATAAATGTTAGAACTAGAGTCTCTAATTATCAATAAGTTTTAAGCTCACCTTCTAAACATCATTGATTATTGTACACCGTTGATATTAAATCATCACAAAGAAGTAAAGAGAAGATACAAAACCGTATGCTTTATTGATCCGATTTCGCGAATGTTGGGGCTACACAACCGAAGATTAGAAAACGTATTAAGTACAACATTTTGCATCAAACAAGAAGTGTCAAACGGCTACGAGTATTCAGATATATTATTGCATTAACACACTGTATTCTATTATTTACACATTTATTAATATTATATCGCCCCTGCAGCTGAAGACCCTTCCGATTTTTCTCCTCCCTCATTACCTTTTCCTCCATTTACATTTTCTTTCCCTCCATTTTCAACTTTTGATCTTTTTGGTGGTGGATATCTTGGTTTACCAACTTGTCTATTAGGCATCAATCGAGGATTATCATAACGTAAATTTTTGATTTCATTTTGAGCAGGCCTTTTTATTGGAGTAGATTTAGTTGGATCAACTGTTCTCCTTATAGATGGACTGATGAAATTGGGATTGAAAGCATGTGAACTAGCAACATTTCCATTCTTTTGCAGATCTTCAGCAACTCTTGCCTTGACAAAACTCACTTGCGAAGGCCGTATCTCATCATTGAAAGCAGTAGATGGGGTACCATTAGTGTGCTGTTCTTGAGAAGGAGATTCATGACTTTGTGATATCTGCTCACCTTCTTCACCAGCAGCTGGAGTTTTCAATTTTGTATTTAATAGCTCATTTACTTCATCATTAAAATCCTCAGACTCTAAATTAATATCGTCACTGAAAGTCATTGAATCATCAAAATCATCATGATCACCTCTATCAATTGTTTTCTTACCGTTGTTGTTGTTGGATGAGGTATGTGGTTGTTTTGGTGGTTGTCTATTAGACTGTGAAGGTAGTGGCTGTCTGTTTGCTTGAGGTTGTGGAACAACGTTTCTAGTCACAGGACGTGACTGCTGCTGCTGCTGCGGAAGATGAGGTGGAGGTACGTTCCGTTCACTTGGAATACTCTGATTCACAGATGAGGGAGGTGGGATTGTAGCAGCTCTACTTGCTGGTACCATATTATCAGTATATCTCATCAAATTCGACTCATCGAAATCTGGAGGAGCACATTTCACAGTTGATATCTTACTCAAGTATTCTTTATCATAAAGACAATTACCCATTGCGTTACCAAAACATCTCAAAGCTCTTTTCATACCATCTGTTATAGCTTCCTTTTTAGATTTTTCAAACGCCATAGCTTTAGTACGAGCATTATCCAAACTTCCATACCCAATATCTTCATGGAAAGTACCATCTTTCAAAGTGACTCGTACAACAACAGATATACCAACACTATATTTCCCATTCTTTTCATCTAAGTAATCAACCTGAATCGTTTTAACTTCTGATGTCCAACCATCGAAACCAAAAATTGAATTCGCTAGATTGAGCGCCTTCCAACCTTCTATATACGACACTCTAATCCCACCAGCACCAGGCCTTGTCGACACAAATTCAGGACCCAATTGCTTCTCTAGCCTCGATTGGATATTATCAGCCTCTTGAATGGAATAAGGTACTTTGACATCTTCATCTGTCTTGATGGCTCGATTATGAACCGCGTTACTCATTTTAAACCGCTTGAACACTTCAAAGTTTCCCGGTTTTTCAGGTGAAAAAAAAAACCTGTAAGACCGATTATAGATAGACAGCACCTGAAGCAGCTTATAGGAACAGTATAAGAAGTTTTAACAACCTAGATCAAGCGCTTTTAGTACCTTTGGAAGTAAATATTCGCCTCTTATTTTCTGATTTGAATCGCGATTTTGCTTTGTTTACATTTCAAAAATGCGCGAAAATCCAGACACCATAAATTGCTTCAAGAAAAAAATGTATAGCGATCCAGAAAAATTGTGTAAACAACTGAAATCAATAGATATCAAGTACGTTGTTTAAAAGCCAATCATAGTCAGGAACTAGTGAAATCTGGAGAAGGTTGATTGCTGGTGTCGTCGTTTCAAGCACCTTCAAACAATGAGTCAAACATATACATCGAGAAGCATAGGGCTTTCGGGACAAGATCGCATCTCATCTACAACATCGTCATCCAAAACAGCATACCATTATCATTCAATATTTGGTGACATATGCGCCACTAGATTCCAAAAGCTATCCAAGGCTATTTTCACATTCTCATGGGGGCTTAGTGTACTGATTGCAATTCCATCAGGACTAACATGGTGGAACACATTATTGCCCTTAAGAGCTTTAGTTATTGCATTTGGATTCTTTCTTTTAGCATGTTTGAGGAAAAATAATTTGCATGTTGAGTATCTTGGATATAAAACATTAGCAAATCAATATATTGGGCAATTGATCAGTAAAAAATTTTTGATAACCATTGCTTTCTACTGGGTTTCATCATTTCTATTTCATTCAATTGTACATTTACAATTTAACTCGTTAACATTTAGAGCAATCCCAAAGAAACATCAATACCCACCAGTCAATGATCAATATATCTTTTATTACTTCTTTGCATTTTATATTGCTTTGATTTACTCAATCCAGCATACAATTTTTGATTATGATAGACTAGTGTTTGCCCAACACAAATTTTATACTCATCCAAAAGATACATTAATGAAAAACATTCCAAAAGCTATCAGTAGTGCTATCTTAGTTACACTTACAGTTGGTATCACATCTCCAATTGTTTACTTGTTTATCAGGGAATATATCTATGATTTCACATTTTACACTGTTGGTTTGGTTTATTCATTGAATCAAAGCTATCCATCATTTGGTGTTTCATTTGGATTTTTGTTTAAACTATCAATTTTATCATTTTTATTATCATTCAGTTGGGAAATTGTGAATTATGGGTTTAATGCATATTTATCAATTGGTTGTTTACATCGTGGTCATACATTATCAGAATTATCAACAGATCCATTAGGAACTTTATTAACTGGATTAAAATCTGATAAACCATTCACTAAAATGACTGCGTTCCAAGAATTAGCATTTATTTCCAAGATTGATAATCCTGAAAAAAGACAAGCTATTTATTCTAGAAATAATAGAAAAGAATTCATTTGGGGTGAAATTTTACAAGAATGTGTAAATGTTATTAAAAAAAATAATTCAAATATTAATGTTGCATTATTAGAATACGCTAAGTCAATCTCACCAAAAGAACACATTCCTGAACCAAACTACAAAAAACATGATTCAGAAGTTTTATTTGGTCGTGAATATCATCCAATTGAAGTTGAACGTAAATATGATGATCTTCCAAGACCAACCAAAATCACAAATAATTTCAATGATACTCAATCATATTTTGACAGTACTTTTTGGAACTTGGTATTTGGTAATTTTAAAATTGGTATTCAATTGGTAAAACGATATTATAATGAATTCGTTTCCTCTGAATTTGGTGCACCATTCAGATATACATTACTTAGAGAATCCAAACGTCTTTGTCCAAATACAATCACAGTAAGTAATGCTATAATAGCAATTTCATTAATGGCTACACATGCATATGATGAAGACAAGAAGGGAACTGTCCCATCTACAATCACTGATATATTGGAAATATTGGAAAAATCAGTATCAACATGTGGTGAATTTTCACAAAATCCTCCAGCTTATTTAACTCAAAAAGATGAAGAAAATCCAATTAGTTTATTACATCAATTATCATTAAATGCATTTGTGGAGGTGACATTAAAATATAGTGATGTTTTGAATGATATTGTCTTACCACCAGATGTTTTCCGTTTGGCAAATTGGACTATTGAGACTGCTTTGAGAGAAGAGGCTGAATTAGAATGAATTATAAAATGAATATATATATATATATATATGTATATATTTGTATAATATTAATTAATACCCTCAAGATTCAATAGATAATGCATGTATTTTACTTACAAAGACGGTAGGACTAATCTATAGGAAATAAACAAAAGATAAAGGGAGACTGCAAATTTTTTTTTTTATTTTTTTTTCTTCTATTTTTTATATAAATCAAAGCGTACAAGGGAAAATTTCTTTAATTTGATCCATTTTTATTATTTTTGGAAGGATCAACATCTAATAAAACAGGTTTTAAAACTTGTTCATCAAAATTTTGAAACCATCTTGCTCTATCATCAGTTTGTAAAATACTATGAACAGTCCCCACTATTGAAGTGGAAGAACGTTCCATTGGGTTTACAGATGATGGCATTAATGGTGGTATTTGATCCAAATCTGCTGGTGGTTCTTCATCTCTAAGTAAATCTTCTTGAGCATCGATACTAGGACTTGAACGATTTCTAACGTCTGAATAAGGTTCAGGATTTGGTATAACAGTAGCTGAACTATTTATTCTTCTTGATGATAAAATTGAATTTTTCGTTATAGCTTTTGGTGCTTCAATATCAAATTCATCATCTGAATCATCTTCATCAACACAACCTGTTTTAATATTTAAAACTTCCAACATACCTGCTGTAGTACCACCAAATAAAATAACTGTTAACACAACAACAACTAATACGGTAGCTAATAATGTACTTTTAAATTCACCTTGAAGACCCATAGCTAATGCAACACCAACGGCACCTCTTAATCCAGCCCAGAAAGTCATCATTTGATATTGATATGGAATTTCATCAGGTATTGATTGAGCTCCTGAACGAATTCTATGAACCCAATTAACTAATCTTGATAATGGGAAAACAGCTGCCCAACGTGCAATACAAATTGAAATTGTAGTAACAATAATCAACATTGGTTTATAAACTAATTCAACTTCAGTGAACAATGCTAAACCAAGATAAACAAAGATGAAATTTTCTGATAATCTTGCTAATAATTGGAAAATATATTTAGTTGAAATTTGTGTTCTTCTAGACATGTTGTAATAAGCATAATGTTTTAAAGTTATACCACAAAATAATAATGAAACAATACCTGACATATGACAACCATTTGAGAAAAAATAAGATTCATAAGCAATCAATAAAACAAAACAACTTTCAATTTGTGGATATCTTCTGATATGGGAATGTTTTAAAACTAATGCAATCAAGAAACCAACAATAACACCAATCAATAATGAAATAGTAAATGTCATCAAGAATAACCCAGCACCTTCAAAGAAAGAAGAAAATTTAGCATCACGACCATGAAATTGTTGACATGTTTCAAACATGACAATTGAAATAGCATCATTTAATAATGATTCACCAAAGATGATTGTATATAATTTTGGATCCACTTTATAAGCGTTGAAAATTGATAAAATTGTGACAGGATCAGTAGCAGATAAAGTAGCACCAACGGAAAGGGCGTCAACAAATGAGATATTAACACTTTCTAAACCTAAAGCGGTCCAAATATATAATATAGTACCCAAAACCACAGATGAGATGAACGTGCCGGGTATAGCAAATGTTAATATTGAACCAATATTTCTGAAAAAATTCGCCTGATGTAATTCATAACCAGAATTTAAAATGATTGGAGGTAATAACACGTTAAAGAAATAAGAAGAATTGAAAGTAACAGTATCTTGAATATAATGACCTGGTGAAACTCTAATGATTAAACCAACAATCATACCATAAAAAATAGATAAAACTGTTTCATGAACTGCTTGAATTCTTTTTTGTTGTAAATAGTAACTACTCCATAATGCTGAAATCAATAATAATAATAAGATGAAAAGAGCCCACGAACTAAAGATTTCTTCAGTCACTGGATTGGACCCATCTTCACCATCATCTGGAATTGTAATATCAGGAGAATCATCATCCGCTAAAGCTCTTTTCACAAGATATTTCCCTAGACCAAGTACTAAACCTGACATTATATGTAATTTTATCAATTGATTAGCAACAAACTGGCAGAATCGTTTTGGTTTCTTTTCCCAAACAGCACTATGATCACCTTCTAAGTTGAGACTATAAGCTATTGATCACCCTATGAATAATTAGTTTTGCCAATTGTCGTCGTTCAAGGGTTCTTCTCTCTGATATGGAGTCAACCAGGATCTAGACAGCGTATAATAAAATCCAAATTCAATCTACACAGCGAGATTGGTTGGCGCCGCACAAAAGAAAGAGAGCGTTTATCAAGTGAAAGATTCGATTAAATGGTTAGTCTGTGGGAAGACGAGATAGTTGAACCGAATCGAATGATTGTGACATTGATGGATGTGTAACATGATGTATTGTGTTCAGCTACTTTGCACTTACTGAATATCAAATCAGCTTTTTTGTTGTGTTGTCCTTGTTCTGCTGTTACTATTCTCTCACTCGCCACATTGTGGCTAGTACTCCCAGCTATAATCCTCACCAGCCAGAGTCTGCACTAGCCACATCTCAACGAGCCTTTAAAATTGTTTACTTTTGAACACGAATATGAAAAAAAAAAAAAAAAGATATAAAAACCACGAGGTAAATAAACACTTTCCCTTAAAACCACATCATCTGAGATTCTCAAGAGGTAATTATTCACCATTAATAACCCCCTATCACTCACCTCTGAACACTCTATTCAAAGTTACAAAATGTCAAGTATGTTACATCAGCTATGTGAGTTATCTGCTCTCAATAAGCATGACCCAGAGTATATATATATATATATATTATATATATATATGGCTCAATTCGCTTAAATGAAGAAATTTGAATTACTAACCGTTTCGTTCTCCTATAGACCGTCCAGTCGTTATTTCAGGTCCTTCAGGTACCGGTAAATCCACCTTATTGAAAAAATTATTTGCTGAATTCCCAGATAAATTTGGTTTCTCAGTTTCTAGTGAGTATTATTAGCTATAAACCCTTTATGCTTTTTTTTTTTTTTTTCCCTCTTTTCCTTTTGCACTTGACAGCTGTTCAGGGACTAACAGAAAACTTTAAGATACCACACGTCAACCAAGAGCTGGTGAAGTTGATGGTAAAGATTATCATTTTACTACTGTTGATGAATTTAAAAAATTAATTGATGAAAAAGCTTTTATCGAATGGGCTCAATTTTCTGGTAATTATTATGGTACTTCAATTAAATCTGTTGAAGATGTTGCTGCAAAAGGTAGAACTTGTATATTAGATATCGATATGCAAGGTGTTAAATCTGTTAAAAATACTAATTTAAATGCTAGATATTTATTCTTAGCTCCTCCTTCAATTGAAACTTTAAGACAAAGATTAGAAGGTAGAGGTACTGAAACTAAAGAAAGTGTTGAAAAAAGAATTGCCGCTGCAACTGCTGAAATTGAATACTCCAAAACTGGTGCTCATGATAAAGTTATTGTTAATGATGATTTAGATAAAGCTTATGCTGAATTGAAAGAATTCATTTTACAAGAATAGATTAATCATGTGTACTTGATGTTGTCATTTTATTATTAAAGTACGTAATTTAATTAAAGACAAACAATTGGATGTTGTGTAATAATATTTATAAAGTAATTGAAAAAATGTAGCTAACGCTAATGTAATATTAAATCTATTGGATCTTTTCCTTCTCCACACAATGCTAAAAGATCATCATAATTTTGAGTTGAATCAATACGTTGTAACAATTTTACCTTTTTATTAGATCTTATTGAAATATCATCTTGTGCTCTTCTTTTCGTTCTTTTCAACATCTTCAGTGGTTTGGGGATTATGAATGATGCAATTTCATCAATTTTAACTCTTTTCTTTGGTCTTTCCTCACTTGATGATGGTGAAACAGTTTCTTTACTTTTCAAGATACTCTTACTTGGTATAGTATGTTCAGAACTAGATGAATTTGGTCCAAGCTTCATATCACCATCATCATAATGTCCTGAAATACTTGCATCAGCATCACCCATACTTAAATCATTTTTTGAATCTTCATTGAAAGTTGGAGATCGATTAAGTGAAATGTTGTTTTGGATTTTATTAGAAATTGTATTGATTTCTTCTCTTAAACAATCAAGTCTCATCTTACTTGCCAATGGACTTTCATTATTTACAAGTCCTGGTAAGCTAGAACTATAATTATAATCAGTACCGGAATCATTTGGAAGATCTTCTAATGGTGTGAAATGGAACAATGGTGTAGAATAGCCAAGAGGTCTCAGTCCTAATGGTGTACTCCTGGAAATCGGTCTTTCTTTATGTATTTCCAAAAGTGTATTATTGAATGGAGTAGAAGTTGATCTTGGTGGTTGTTGGAATTCTGAAAGCTGTATGGAAGCCAATGAGCTTTTAGTTTCAATGAATGGAAGTTCTCCAGACTCTATGGATGTGTGATTTGATTTCAATGGGATAATCTTCTTCTCAGATTCTGTTTCAGCATCTATTGGTTTAAAACCATCAAAAGCCGTTGGTTTCCTAATCAGACCTTTTTTCTGGAAATCAGTCGGGTTCTTTGTTGATACCTTACCTGAATTGACTTTTGATCTAGTAGATTTGGAAACCAGGGGAGGCTTTTGTACCTTTCGTTTTCTCAGTGGTTTGGAATCTGGTTGATGAATTCTCTTGATTGGAGAGTTTCTTCTAGTGGACACAATATGATCAGCAACGTTCGTGATATCATCGATACTGAAAATATCACTTATATTATCCCTTTTCCTCTCTTCCTTGGTCTCCTCACAGACGTTGTTCGGCTGTTCAAAGGTAGCATCACTTAAAAGAACATCTATATAAAAGTATTAATACCCAGGAACCTCTCAATATTGGAGACATAGAGAGCGCGGTTTAGTAGATACCATTCGCAAAGTAGTCCTTATAGACACTAAACTTCTTTCTTCTGCTATAGAACATCTTTCGAACAATATAAGCAACTCGAGACCTCAATTAACCATTAACCGCTATGAATATCTCAAAACAAAAGAATGTTAAGTAGTTTAAAAAATGGATTGTTGATGTTTTTTTTGACATAATCCAAACTTTACGTAATCGCTGGTCTTTTCAATCGAAATCAGAAAAACACCAAAATGAAGAAGTGAGAACAACAAGGGAAGACAAGTTGGAACAAGTTTTATTTTGGAATTCATTTGGGATACTAGACTTTTTATAATGAACCAAGATATCATAAATCCATCAACTTCCAAACCAACTGGTTTGAAGCCAGGTTACAACCCATCATTAGGCCCAATACAGCTCCCTTCTTCATATCAAAGTCAAGTTGTATCAAAAGCTAAAAACATCTATGATCACAGTCTATTTAGAAGAACTCCAGAAGTTAACTTATCATCACTTGCCTTCCTTTTCAGTGCCATGATTCAAGAATGTCAACAAAATTCTAAAGGTGTTCAACAATTGGAAGCTAAATTGAATTCATATGGATATGGTGTTGGTTGTAAATTTTTAGAACTGATTACGTTAAGAGATGGAAAATCTGCTAAAAGAGAAACAAAAATAGTAGAAGTATTACAATTCATACATACACAAGTGTGGAAAACATTGTTTGGGAGACCTGCTGATGGTTTAGAGAAGTCACAAGATTCAGAAGATGAATGTATGTATATATTAAAGCTCACCACATAGAAAATATTGACTAACGCTACTCACAGATATGATTATTGATAACCTTCCACTAATGTCCCAATTTATTTCAGTACCTAAAGATTTTGGTCAATTGAACGTTGGTGCATTCACTGCTGGTATAATAGAAGGGATGCTTGATTCATCATATTTTCAAGCAAATGTAAGTGCTCATACAATGGGAGTCGAAGGTGCTCCTTTAAGAACTGTTTTTTTGATCAAATTCGATCATGGAGTTCTAGAAAGAGAAGCTGTTAGGTATTCAAAATAGATGAGTAAATGATGATTTATTAGTATGTAACTGATGTAGTCGCTTTCCAGGGTTAATTTACCTTCGGATATAGAAGATTCATGGCATGATTCTGCAAAAAAAAAGGAAAAAACACTTGAAGAAGAAGAAAATAGAAGATGCAAACTCCAACCAACTTATCGTATAATGAGTAAGTTTACTTACCTTTGTTCCTTATCCTTTCCTGCTTATTATTCTCAGATGTTCATGTCCTAGATTTTAGTGTCTATCGCTTACATAAGCATACCCATATTTTTTTTTTGTTCGGCTTGTCGAGATTCTTCGAAAAAAAGTCCAATGAATGGAACAAACTTTCCAACAATAAATCTACTAAAGACTACTCAATTCGTATCAATCTTTAACGCAATTCACATAGACTAATACCTTGTCCTACAACCAATTGAAATCTTTTCTTTCAAAATGGCCATAACGATTAGACTTGCCAAAATCAGCGATGTTCAAGCTATGCAAAATGCCAATTTACACAATTTACCAGAAAATTATCAATTGAAATATTACATGTATCATATATTATCTTGGCCACAAGCAAGTTACGTTGCTACTACAACTGATGGTCCAGAAGGTACAAATGATGAAGAAGAATTATATAACAGAGATCCAAAGGGAGATCCAGGTTATGTGAATAAAAATGAAAAAATTGTTGGTTATGTCCTTGCGAAAATGGAGGATGATCCAGATGCTGAAGATAAAACACCACATGGTCATGTTACTTCATTATCAGTGATGAGAACTTATAGAAGACAAGGTATTGCGGAAAAATTAATGAGACAAGCATTATATTCATTAACTGAAACATTTAAAGCTGAATATGTTAGTTTACATGTTAGAAAATCAAATAGAGCTGCATTACATTTATATAGAGATACTTTAAAATTTGAAGTTTTAAGTATTGAAAAATCTTATTATCAAGACGGTGAAGATGCTTACTCAATGAAGAAATTATTGAAATTAGATGAATTATTACCAAGTACTTTCCAAAAATCAGAATTTGTTGATGATTTAGAATCTGATCTATTAGATGGCATAGATGATGAATGAATGGATATGGGGAGATTTGTAATATATGATAATGGTAATACCAAGGTTGTAAGTTTTTCTAATATAAGGAGATGAAACAAGTTGATTTTGTATCGTCAAGTTATGCGGATGTCATATCAGGGTATAGTCTCAAAACGTGTACGTACATTCTGTGGAAGTGAAATATTCAATCACGATATATTCACCTAGTAGCTATCGACACGACAATGGATCAATGATAACGTTACGATACAAGTTCATCTACGATCAAAAATTGTAAAACAATTGAAATTCATATATTATCTCAACAAAATGTATCAATACTCTTATTAATCTAGTTTGCATTAGCTCATAATTCTTTATTATAATCCCACCAAAGGTAAAATCAAAATAAGAGAATTTGAAGGGACAAGATTGTAACCAATTCACCATAAACAAAATTGTTAATGGATTCTTAGCTTAAAAAAATCTTTGTATTGGTTGTTGTCAGAAATAAATAGTAAGGTAGCGTGAGTTTTTCCACATCGACAGAAACGTCTCGAGCCAAATGCACTCTAGTCATCATTTAAACATTCAAATTCTCTCCATTATTGATCATATTTCCTATTATTTGATTCATTACTTACAAATTTTGCTCATGTCTTAAGGGAAAAAAGTGATGAAGAGTAGTGTAAGTTGAAAAAAACTTTCGTAAAAATTTATAGTCCTGGAAAAAAAAAAAAAAAAAAAAAAGCTGGTGAAGTTTGGAAAAATTCGCGAAAATCCAAAATTCTTACCCTACGATTCAAGGATTTTAGTTAGGTCAAAGACATTATGAACTAAATACAATAAAATCACCACGATTAAACCATTTGGATTCATTAATATACATATTTTTGGAAGTCTTCGTGATCCATTATTGTTGATCCTTACGATAACTGACTTTATCCACTTTGATTTCACCACCGATGTAGGTGTAAATGTATAATGTTATCACTGAACCTTGGATATCAAGTAATGTAAAACTTGGTACTGAATCATAAATTTCATCTGGATCATCTTCATCTTCTTCCGCCTTTTTATCAGATTCATTAAGTGGTTTATCATCTTTAACTTCTTCCTTTGCCTCTTCTTTTGTTTGTTCAGCTTGATCTTCTTCCTTGGATTCGTCACCATCTTTTGATACTTCTTTAGGTTGTTCAACAACTTCTTCTTCTTCATCTTCAGGTAAATCCACTTCTGGCCAATCATTTGAGAAGGCACCAGTAGCACTTCCAGGATTGATGAAGAATTTCCCCTCTAGCGTATAAGCTTCAACTTTATGAGTTCCACCCCATATCAAAACATCAACATTCATTTGTCTTGCGCTTGTTAATAAACTTAATGGATCACTTCTTGGTACTATGGTGAAACCATTTGTGAATCCAATTCTAAGAGAGCCATGTGTTATGATTAATGATAATGGTAATGATGTATTTTCATCAAATTCACCTTTAACAATTTGGAAATCTGGTGATAAATTCTTGAGGAATTCTAATGTGGATGGAGATGTTGTGGCATTACCTAAACATAACACCTGTGATATCTTACCTGGGACTAGTAGCTTCTTGAACTGTGAGCAAGGTGTTAGTATTAATAAAACTAAATTTGCATTGATGTTGTTATCATGCTTACTTTTGCCGGTAGGTCCTGTAATCAATTGTTAGTTTCTGCTTCATAAACGCAATTTCAGTTTCAATTTCAATGATACTTACGATTGCCCTATGAGGAATATGTAGGTCACCAATTGCCAGCACTAACATTATTTTATTTGGGTTTTATATTACGAATGAAGTAGATATTCAATAATAGCTGGTAATCAATCTCCAGAATCGAGAACGTCAGCTTTAAACAAATTCAAAGGGAGCTTCAAAAATCTTAAAATGGTACACGCCACAAATTTACTATAGTCAACATTTTTGTACAAAGATTTGAAACAACGACAAGTACGATTCATTCAAAATATGGACAACATATATTGTGAAGAGAAAAGGAAATGTATCTATCTAAAGCAATGAAATGTCTTATTGCTTAAAATCTACTTTGCTATGGAATCCGTGAGACCACAACACTTTAAATTCAATCCTTTAAAAAAAAAAAAAAGTGAAAATGAAGTACATGAAAAAATAACACTAAAAAATAACATAAACCCAACCGCTCAGCGATGGAGATGATAAATTTGAATTAAAATAGGACATATAGTTTTCTGATAAGTCTGAGCCAGCAGCAACAAATAAACCAGTGATGATTGATTATAAATATGAGCGGTAAACCATTTCGGTGCATCACGCGACGATGATGGAATGAATCTAATTTGGTTTGATACCATTAGAGATTTTAATTTCACCTCCAGGAACCGGTCTTGAGAAATTGGTTTCAATTAATGATGATAGAGATGTTGTTGATGATGAATTTGAAGAGCCTGATAAAGTTTCTTGATCAAATGGACCTCTTGGAATCTCAGATTTGTTAATTTGTTGATTGTGAACATGTTGTGTAATCATGACGAGACGATCTAACGGGTCTGACATATTGAATGTTGTACAGAGTTGGTTGACGTATAAATTAACCTTGTAGACAAGTGGCAAGTTCTAGCCTTTGTATTGGGGGGTTTGCAAAAGTGAGTGGTAGAAGTAAAGTCTCAACTTTTATAGAAAAAGATTGATCATGAATTCAGTTCGGATAAACTTTATCAACAGTTTTGCTAAGCTGAGTTCAATTCTACAAATTACGTATCAAAACATATTTTTTTGCGCAGTCGCATTCCGTCTTTCCCAATTCGGACGGGGAAAGTGCCGAAAAGTCGCCAAATTGCGAAACATTTGGAAAATTACAGAGACACAATTGCGCAAAATGAAACCCAATTGGGAAACCAGCACCACAAAAATCGCGCAGTACGTCCGAATGAGGAAATTGGTCTTGCGAAAAATGATATCTTTGGATTTTTACAGCTTTTGTACCCATAAAATAACCAAAAACATGGTTCGATTGAGTGTGTTTTGGTAATTTTGAGAGGTAGTCATATACCAGAAACATCCTTGTGAATATCAATACTACTAGTTCTAGTACAATGCACTGTATATATATATATATATGTGTGTGTGTATCTTGTATTATTTACATTAAATGATGATGGAAAACTGTTTGATATATAAAAAAAAAGATCATTTTGGAATAATCGTAAACTTCGTTGAAATCAGAATATTGATCAGAGGAATATTCTATTTTATAGTGTATATATAGGAATCATATATTGTTAAGTTGAAACTTCTTATTTTTTTTCTAACCCTTGTTCTTCAACTTCTTTAACTTCTTTTAAAATTGGAGAAGTATCCTTACCAGCTTTTTCTTGTTCTTCCATTTCTCTAGCTTTTTGTCTTGCCCATTCAGCTCTTTTCTTTCTTTGTTGTGTTTCAAAATCACGACGCTCTAATTCTTCAATCCAAAGTCTTTCTCTCATTTTGGCTTTTTCATGTAATTGTTCTTCTCTTGACTTTTTCTTTTCTAAATTATCTTTACCATATACAAACCCACCAACAACTAATGCTGCAACAGTAAACCCTTGGAAGGCAACTCTATATCTAAACCATCTTTGTGCACCTTTTCTATTACCTGTACGAACTGAATGTGCTGCTAAACCAACAGCAATACATGTAGCTATAGTACCTAGTGGCACTAATGGTTGTTCTTTACAATTTTTAACACATTTATCAATGAAATTTAACTCACTTTAGTAATTACATTATTAGTATACTGAATCACTCTGATACATCATGAGAGTATCTTGCTTGTTATGTGTAACTTACATTTGATCTTCTCTATTATCAAAACTTGAAGGAACTTTAGACATCGTTATTTCACTTTATTTCTCTTTCGATGAAATGATTATGATCTCCCTGATGAGTCTATCCAAAGAAAAAGATATTGATTATAATTGAAAACTCTGTTCAATATAAAGTTAAATCTTTTGTTATAGCAAATTATAGAAATAAAGATTCAGAAGACGAAAAATCCAAAATGTGAAGTTGTTGACACGCGATTTTATGACAGATACTAGAATAGCGGGCTTTGATGAGAGATATATAGACGTGTTTATTGGATGGATCATTATTACAATTATTACTTGATATGAATATCTGATTACATGGATATCGAAGTTATAATAGGAAAGAGGTAAATAACAGTATCAATTGTGTTTGGTGTTCCACAATTGTCCATGTTTGTAGTGTAGATTAATATTTGCAGGCATGATTTGACTTGGGCCAATCTACAAATTTAAATGATCTGTTAAAACATTAGCGAAATGGTTTCACAGATGTGTGAATGCCTTTCATATTCGAGTTTAATGACAGAGCTATGAATGCTACAATATTTCATGATAATTGATAACTGAACTATGAACGCCATAATGTTAATTTTTGCTACGTCCACCACCAACATAATGGTTATAATTTATCAAATCTGCTCCTGATTACACAGGAAGCTAGGAACCAATCTATGAAGCTCATAATTAATTCTGAACATTATGTATTGAAATTATAAATTTTATACACACAAAGTATTCCTTTCATTTTCTATAATTTTGAATATTTCAAGGTATCATAGTAAACCAGCGGATTTAAACTCTTTTTCAGTTGCATCTTGGCTTTCTAATCTTTTCAAATCTTGTTCAGTACCAAATCTTGAACCATTAAACCAAATAGTTGGAACCCATTTTCTACCTGCAATTTCAGTGAATGCTTTTTCTAATTCAGCAGCATCTTTTTGATCAGGCATTTTATCTAATTCCAAGATTTCTACTTTTGAAGAAACTCCATATTTTTTCCAAATGTTTTCAGTGTATACACAATCTGGACACCATGATTTGGAAATCATGAAGAAACGGTTTTTGTCAATAAAAGCTTGTGCTCTTTTAAGGTATGCTTGTGAGGCCATCGTGATTGATTGGTTGTAGAGGTTGGGTGATGAGGGTGGTGGTTAAATGATGGTTATTTATCTGACTGATCTTCGTTATTTGAAGCTTCGAATCGAAAAACTCGATTCGCGAATTTTTATATCCATCCAAGATATTGTGGTTTCGTTAAGAATACTTGAATTCTGAGTATTTGGTTGATTTATTAGTTTTTCAGGACTGGTGGTTCTCTTCTACTATATCATTAATCTTAAAATACCCAACCAGCCAAGAGTATTTAATATATTACAGTATTGGATATGAAGCTGCTCTACCGCTAAACAATGAGATGTACTATTTTTGTGTAATTTTATTCATGTTGAGGATTCAGTTTTCTACACCACAAAATATAAATATTGTCATTAATGACTTTGCGCTTTTTCGATCTCAGATTTATACACTCTAAAACATCAAGAAGTAACAAGATGATTGTTTCAGTTAATTTACTGAAGGAAATGATTAATTGAATATGCTATTATGAACTTTTGGATGTCAGAATCCATAAGTAAATCTTCTTATATACAAAAGACCCGAAATAAATGGAGTTTGAGAGACTTTACACCATTTATACTGATTAGACAAAGATAAGCTTGGTATTTCTTAAAATATACCTGTAATTCTGTACACAAGTAAGATCGCAATACCTTTTGAAGGCCATGTTCCGATTGCCCTAACCCGCATGTGATAAAAGTTATCATCACAATATACTGGTTCAACGGTTAAGTTATCATGTGGGATCTCTTTTCAAAATTATGTGACACCATATTCATACCTCCCGAGTTTTTAATACTTCCACTACAACTTCAATGATTTTGCAAAATGACACATTATTTATATATGATAACATCACTATGTAGTTTTATAGCAAATCATCTAATGATTGCTCAGAATCTTTTTTAATCAAATCCAACATTCCCTCAGGTAAGATTGGTCTACCGTTCTCATTTAAAACATAACGGAATGGCATTTCAGTAGCTTCGTTTTTGGTGAATCTGAATTCTGGATAATCAATGAATTTTATTTTTTCAAATGGTGTTTTATTCTGTACGATTAATTGGGTGGTTCTTATAGCAGTATCTGTAGTCATTTGTTTGTTTCCAAGTCTTTTACCAACAAATCCATATTTTCTACGTAATTCACCTGTTCTATCTCTTGGTGGATGATCTCCCAAAATACCACCGAAAACAAAATAATCAAATTTATCAGCATCTTCTACAATTAAATCAGTTTCTGCAGAAGGATCTAATAAACAAACTCTTTCCTTAACTATTGGAAGTTCGGATGTACCTATTTCTGTAACTTCTTGAGTGGTCCATTGTAATCCAAGATCTCTTAATCGTTGTGGGATATCAGCTTCTGTTGTACCAGATGGTAATGATGTAAGGATTAAATTTTCTTTTCCAAGTTCTTTTATGATGGTTGAATATTCAAGAATAACCCATTCTGTGAAACCAGCTTCCATATGTTCAATAACGTACTTCATTTCGATAAGATTATACTATATTTAAGGTATTAAGTATTTATCAAGTTGATGCAAAATGGATATAAAGTTGATGATAATTTTTTCCAGTGCTCATCGGAGGAAACTTACGTAATCCAGGTGACATAAACTCGAGTACATTTGATTACATTTCAAGTTAATTGAAGAGAAGGAACTCTTGTGATAACAATGGGACTTACTTTTTTTAATACTGAGTGAGCGTCTACTATTAAAGTTTGTGTCTTGTATAGATATATCGAAGATAACAGGAAAGAAAATCGACTTGACAATATTGCAATATACTGTTTGAGGCACCATTAGTTAAAGAAATTTCGCAACACTTGTGCAATTTTGGGCTTGAAGAACTGACAACGCTAGCGACAAACTATAGAGAAGTTTCTCCATTGAATATTTCGCATGAAAAGGCTTGATTTAAAACACTGAGTACCAACGATCCTTGATTTAATGGCATTCCAATTAACAATATATAGCAATACCAGCACTTACGAAAACTAACATATTGATCAACACGAAAATCATAATCGTTGAATATATATTTTGTATAATGTTAAATGTATGTTTTAAGATTGGTAAATGTTTTCATGATCATCATAATTCACGACCTAAAGATTTATTTCTTTTCTTCCTTTTCAGTTTCTTTCAAGTAGTCACTAATCACATGTTAGTAAAATGGAATATTCAAAAGGCAACCTTCACATATCACTCACTTTAATAACTTTTCGACATCTATGTCGTCTTCCTTCTTGGCTGGAACTGGAGCTGGAGCTGGAGCTTTAGCAGCTTCTGATTTTGGCAAATAACCTGGCAAGATGCTTAAAGCACCTGCAGTACCTAGTGTACCAATTGCAATCTAAAGAATGTTAGTACACAAGGTCCTGGAAGATAATTAGCTCAATTGGTCTATTCCCAAATATCCAATGGTTATAAATGTCGGAAGCATACCAAAATTACACCTCTCAAATCAAGCACTTCATCGACTTTTTTAATCAAAACCACACGCAATTGAGCCTTAATTTCATAGCACTTACCCAGTGAGAAGCAACTTGTTTACCAAATATAGAGTAATATGAGACCATTGTGATTTATCTTTAGCATGTATAAGATCTTATAATCTAACTAACTTGTGTCTTAATTTAAGAATTCACCTTACAAAAACAAACTCGACCCTTTCCGCAATTTCGCGAAATCTCAGTGGATGTTACCCGTTTCACATTTCAGGATGTTTATTTGATCCGCATTGGGAAATTCCCCCGATCTAGCCGGCGGTTTTGGAGCGCTGTCCCGCGAATTTGTTCTGTGTGGGAGCCGATTGTTCTCGAACTTTCAACGAAAATTTGGTATAAATCCACAAGAATTCACCTTTTGGTTGCAACGTTAGAACTCTTTCAGCCAGCCTGTAATCCATATATACTCATTGAATCATCTTGCAAAATGGTATGTTTATCTCATTGAGGCTGATATAATAACATTGGAGATATTCTTTTGTTAGGAATGTTTCAGATACAGATCACTAACACAATTGCTTAGACTACCTTATTGAAATCAGCTAAATCTATTGTTCCATTATTAGACCGTGTCTTAGTTCAACGTGTTAAAGCTGAAGCTAAAACTGCTTCAGGAATTTTATTACCTGAACAAAATGTCCAAAAACCAAACCAAGGTAAAGTTTTAGCTGTTGGTCCAGGTTTTAACGATATCAATGGTAACAAAAACGTGCCAAATGTTGCTGTTGGTGATACTGTTTTAATTCCATCATTTGGTGGTTCCCCAGTTCAAGTTGGTGAAGAAGAATTCTTGTTATTCAGAGATTCTGAAATCTTAGCTAAGATCAGAGAAGAAACCGATTAGGTTTAGTCAAATTTGGCTGGCATCTACATGTAAATAGAATTGAATGAAGGATATGATATTATGTCATTATATTGTTTTTTTTAACTTTCGCTTCTCTCCAGTAGTGTTCCAATTCAAATCTTTGCAAAAAACGTATTGCAGTTTCTTCATCATCTGCATGGAATTTTGTCCATTTTTTGAAATGTAAATCTTTCAACTGACCTTCCCATAAGACTTCACATCTATTTTCACTTAAATCATGAGTTACATCATCAATTGTAACACTTTCAGTCCATTTGATTCTATTCGTCATTAACTTCTTGTAAAATCTTATATTCTTTTCACTACCTTCCACTATGACTAAATTCAGCTTTTCATTATATAGCACAACCCCAACAAGATTCAACTGCTTTGCATTAATGTCCAGCTTAAACCTATGAGATGGATGTACAATTTGGTCTACAATGAAAATAGCAGTATAATATCCCTTCTCTAAATCTCTTTCATATTTGACTGTCTCCTTTTCATGTCTTTCTTCTTTTGTTAATTTTCTTTCTTCATTCATAGCTTCATGATTCAACCTTCTTTCTTCAACTTCCTTTCTGACTCTTTGCTCCACAGCCGTAGGATCTTTAATAGCTTCATTAGTCAAAGCACTCATCAAGTTGCTTAATTTAACTTTTGGTGGAGGAGCAGGTTCTAGTCCCAATTTGATACGATCTTGTTGTTCCTTATATCTTTCAGCACGATCATTTCTTCGTATTCTCTTCATCTCTTTTTTGGTCAAGTACATAGGCTTTGGTGGTGGCATATGACGTTCCCATGGTGCATTAATGGGAACTGGATGTTGGATATATGGTGAAATAGCTTCAGTATTCACTTTATCATAACTCCCTTCAATAAGTAATGGCAAATCCCACCATTCAACTATTGGAGGTTTAGGTATTCTGTATAGATCTTCACCAATACTAACGTCTGGCTCAAGACCAGCTTTTTTCGTAGTATCGTCAATTTTTTTTTTAAGTTCTGCAAGTCTTTGTTGTTTCCGTATTTCATTAGCTTGTTCGATATATTTGCCAGAATCATTAAATTGTAATTCACGCTTCTTTCTTGAACGATCAAAATTATCCAGGTAAGGATTCACTTTATATCCTCTCTTGTTAACTTTATTGATGTTTGGGTTGTCAACTAGTACGGTTGAAGATGTATCTGAGTTACCACTAAGCAACGGATGCAAGTCAACATTTAGCCCACGCCCTTCTCTTGGTGACTCGCTTGATTCATTCTTGATTGATTGCTGCTTCTTCAGCACATTTGCCTTTGCGGCAGCTATTCTCTCTTTTAATGATTGGGATAATTGAGGCTTTGGTTTATCTTCTTCATCAACTTTTGTAGTTGGTTCTTCAGATGATTTTTGTCTCAGCATTGCAATTCTTTCTTTAGTTCCTTTGATGGCTTCCTCTTTCGAAATGTCATTTTTTTGCCTCTTATCATCACTACCATCTTCGTCGCTCAAGCGCCTTTTAAGTGGCATATTCGAGCACTTTTTTAGTCAAATACTAAAATGTCGTTGTATTTAGGTTTTTGGACTTAAATTGATACATATTTTATGGCGCCCTCATTTTTTTTTGAATTCGATTTTGGCAGATTGTTTTGGAATTTTGAAAATCGCACTACAACAACAGTTCAATATACCAACAATAAATCTACAAAAATTCTAAATTAAAACACAAATAATTAATATACATAGTATAAGGCTGAATAAATTTTTTCTTTTTTCCTTGAGATTTATCGAAATCAAGCTAAACCAAAACCTTCATGACCTTCTGTGATTGCCAACAATAATGAACCTCTCAATGTTTCATAGGAATCATACGCAGGTAAATCAATTTGATTAAAGCATGTATGTGATGATGGAAGACGATCAGTAGATCCAAAATCTCTATGAATACTGAATTTGGATGTACCGTTGGAGCCACCGAGTTCTTTGAACCCATTCAATGGAACTTTACTTGTACCAGTAGCAAATTGTAACAATTTTGCACGTTCTTCAGCATCAAATGAACGAACAGCTCTCCAAAAATATGAAATTTCTTTAGATGATGGTGAATAATTAACGTACGCTGTATTATTTCTCCAATCATCGACATCAATATCTGGAAGACCAGAAATCAACAATTCTAATTCCTGTTCATCAAAAATTGAGATCAAGTCTTTTGGAATAATTTCATGGAAACCTTGTAAAAAGTTACTAACTTGTTCTTCAACACTTTTTTGCAAACGGTATTCAACAACTAAACGAACATATTCTTGCTTGTTTTCCTCTGTAACAGGGATGTTTCTACCATCTGGGATTAAATCAACAATCTTGACAGCACCATAGTCATCAGTTTCAACAGCAAAAGTTTCAATGATAATATCAGTGATATCATTTTCCAGCATCCATGTCAAAGATTTAAAATATTCAAGATCAATTGTCTCCAAATCTTTTAATGAAACAGAGCGACCCAAAATACTCTTATAGACATCTCTACTAAAATGGCAATCTAGGAAACAATTATCATAAATAGCTTTACCAATAACACGACCAATAAATTTGAAGAATGACAAATGTTCTGGGTTAACCCACGAGGTTCGGTTAGGATGGAAAGTGGTCTTATCAGAGGCAACAGGTAAGAATAATGCATAATCTGGATTGAACATTTGACGTGACAAGACCTGATACCATTCTCTTGTAACACCACCAGCATCAATACCAGCTTCTCCTTTGAAACTAATATCCAATTTAGCATTACGGAACTCTTCACTAGATTTGAAAAATAATGCACGATAAGAATCCAAGAACACTTGGTCACGACGAATTGAAACTGCTAATGTTTGTTTTTCATTTTCTTTAGAATGAAGTTTTCTATCAAAGTAGTTCTTTTTGTTGTCAAATTCTAGCACTCTTGGGTTTCTAACCAACATAGCAAATGGACCACTCATTAGCTTCGCATTGGATCTAACCATTTGGTTCAAAATTTTCTTATGCGTATCAGTAAACGAGAAGAACAAACTTTCAATTGGTTCATTAACAAAGTCACACTTCTTATTTTCATATTTCAATGCATCTTTAGCTTGAAGTTCTTTAACCTTACTGTGTTTACAAACGACCATCAATGCCTCAATAAGTGGTAAAAGAGCGGTAGCGGTATGTGTGATATTCTTATTATCTTCCAATAAATGCAAACAGTCACTTAAAGCGCCCCATAATGGACCTAATGATAACTTCTTGTAAAGACTTGTTAATTCCTTAGCTTCAGCTTCATCTCGGTCTTCCAATTTACCAAACAAATAATCAAGAGCAGTCAACACCCTTAGTAACTTTGCCTGATCTGAACTTGAGGATGTAAATTTCGCCATCACTTCAGCATCCAAATCTTGACTATCGGTATATCCTTTGAGTTCCTCAATCAATGTCGAGATATCTGTGACGATGATTTTACCCAACTTTGTTGCACAGATAGATAATTCAGATGAAAATATTTTATGTCCAGATTTGATAACTAACAAGTTTTGCATGGCACTCAGAGTTTGTTGGAAAGTACGACTTGAACAATCGTCTGAAGTCAATATTGTCACCACATTACTAAAGCTAGAATCTAAAACATTTGGTAGTTCAATATTTTTTCTAGGTTTTTCTGTATCTTTACTCTCAGTTTCAGCCTTCAATTTCTCAGCTTGAGCTTTTTGCAAAGCGTTTAATGGTCTTGTTGTAATTTGAATGATTCTTGACAATAAATCCATCAATGCAGATTTTTCTTTGACGATACCTCTATCAAGCAACGCTAATAATGCGTTCAATGGGTATTTTGATTGCTTACCAAAACCTTCTTTCTTGTGCTTGTTTAGTAATGACTTCTTACCAAAAGAAATTGGTTCATGTTCACTTAAAAAGTAATATCTTAAATGTGGATCAGACTCTAAAAGAAATTGTAAGGCTTCCAAAATTTGACCAGCAACAATAAACGGAGTAGCACGATTTGGGAATTGATTAACAGCCAAACTGGTCTTACTATGTGGAGTATTGGATGGTGTTTTAGGGGTTGAAGGTTTACCACCTGGAACAGCGTTGTACAAGCTACCAGCTGTACCTCTTGCCTTTGAGCAAATTTGATGGAATGTTCTTTCTAATGATTGTTGATCAGATAAGCCATCTTGAAGGACTGCTAAAAGATAACCCAACACTTCAGCTCTGCTTTGTTTGTTGATACAAAGTTGGCCAAGTAATTCATATAATGATCTTCTACCTTGGAAAGATTGAGGAACAAAAACAAAACGAATCAATGATGCGACACCAAATCTATCAACAAGTGGAGTGAAAAATGTCTTTTGTTTTTCTTTTGCACTATTTCCTTCGTTTCCTTGAGCTTCTTCACCTTCATTTTCAGCTAGTCTTGTCATATCACCTGTATTTATTGCATCCACTACAGCTGGGAATCTACTGGACATTGCTTCTTGAGCTAAGATTTCTTCACGGATAGCATCTGGTAATGCTTCAAGGAAATCCTGATCTATTTCTCTAGTTGCAGCGCCAGCGTTTGAGGCTTCAGCACGACGTTCTCTGACGTGTTGCGTGAAAACTTCTTCTCTCATGTAATCTGGTAAAGCTTCAAAAAATTCTGGATCAATATCAGTACCTGCAATATCAACTTGTCTATCACCAATCATGACATAAACAGGTTCTTGTTGACTTGTTTCATTCGTTTCTTCACTTTCATCTTCGCCAGAGCGGGAAGCACGACGTTCAGCTTCTTCTTGTTTCTTTCTTTCTTCTTCTTCGGCCTTACGCTTCTTGGCTTCCTCGTTTTCTTTTCTTCTGCGTTCTTCGTCTTCATTTCTCTTTTTGTTGTAGAGCTCTTTGCTTGGTTCAAAGATCCTATTGATTATTGATGGAAGAAGTCTCAATGAATCTGGTGATTTTCCATAAAACATACTATTAATTTCATTCCATCTATCTTTGGTAGACTTCAATGTCAATTCAGTGGCACCAACTTTGTGCGAACCGCCAATACCAGGATTCAAGACCCTTCTCAAGCTTTCACGGTTAAGGAAATCAAAATTGTTTATTTGTGGTAGTGCACGCAATTGAGAATTTGCTCTTTCCAATCCAGCCCTCAAAATTGAGGTATAGTTCCCATTATCATTACCATTGAATGCCAAATCTTCGACATTGAAAACCAATCTTCTTGGACGATGATGGTGAGTTCTGTGACGATGACGATCACCTTGGGAGCGTGAATTACTTGCTTCAAATTCAAATATATCTTCAGTGTCTGAAAGATCTGAATCCTCTTCATTATCATCTTCATCAACATGAATGAAAACTTCATCTTCATTAGGGAAGCCATCCATTCCACCATTACCATCAGCAGTATTTCCATCACCTTCCTCATCTTCCTCCTCGACAATTTGGTCAAGCTCAGATTCTATCTCAGAATCAAAGTGATCACGTTCATCATAATCCAAATTGTTATCATAATCGGAAATTTCATCTTCAATTTCTTCACCAGACAACACTTCAGGCACGATATCATAAGCAACAACATCGTCATTTTCGCCTTCGGCATCCATATCTTCATCTGAATTATCTGAATCATAGCTACCTTCAGAACCTGACACTGACGAAGCATCTGATACATCTTCACCATCATCAACGACTTCACCTTCATCTTCTGAATCAATCATGTCTTCCTCATCTTCACTATATACGATCTGCAGTGAGCGATCAACATCTTCATCGTCGAAGTCATCTTCATCATAATCCATTTCTTCATCACTAACATCATCTTCTGAATCAATTTCATCCACATCATACATTCCTAATGTCGAGTTACGGAACAAATCTGGTGTTTCTTCTTTGAAGTCATTTTCATCTTCTTCTAATTCTTCCTCATCAGCAGCACCATTTGGTTGATAATCTTTGAATAGTTCCTGGAAATTGGATTTGACGCTGGCTATTGTGCTTAGTGCTGTAACAATAGAGTCCAGTATGAAATAATATTCTGGGTAATTGAGGTCAATTTCTGTCAGAACACCAGTTAAAGCCTGAGGAAGACCAGCATCAATCATTGTTCTGGCCATATGAAATGAGTCAAACTCAATAGTAGAAGCATCAACTAATTTATCTCTTGAGTTTGAAAGCAATGATGGAATTAACTTATTCAATGAAATGAGTTTCTTGTATCTTGTTTGCATATTATGTGATGAAAGAGCAATGTCTTTGATGACCTTCAAAATAGAATCAACTGTGAATTTCCTTATGAATGTCATATCAGGATCAACTTTCTTTGCATCAACTTTAATTGTACTTTGATCAATTGATGACACGAACGAAACAATCGCTTTAAAAGCTAGTTCTGAAATTGCCCTTTTTCGAGTTTCTTCAGGATCTGAAAGATCTGTAGAAGAATTCTGAATCAATTGATGTAGGAAAAAGTTCAATGAAGTAGAACGAGGCTTTAGTGCACTCTCGGTATCACTTTGAAAGAGTTGTTTCTTTGAAAATGTCAAAAACTCAAGTTTACTTTGTTTATATGAAGCTAAAAGCTCGGTTATCACCTTCAACAAGTATAACATGTAGCTGCAGTTTGAATTTTTATGAACGTCAACCTTAGGTGGTTTTGGTAACTCATTCTTCTCTTTTTCTTTTTCCTGTTCTTCGCGTTCTTTATCTGACAAAGGTGGATCTGTGATCCAATCTTTTTTAGCTGTAGACATTAATTCAGTCAACAACAGATGAACAATACCAGTTTGGTTATCAAGATTAGTTGCAGGGTCACTTGTACCTACTTTCTCACCTGTTTCAGCGTCCACCATGGTAACATCCTCTTCTTTGTTTTCAATCAAACGGACATTCAAATTCTTCAATGGGTCAGCAAAATCACTAAATCTGGCTCTTCTTGAAAGCTCTTCAACGTAGATTTCTGGTGATCTGAGAACAACTCCTGGAGTTTCTTTCAATAAAGAAGAAAGATCCCTAGTTCTTTCCTTGTTGTCATCTCTTCTACTCTTAGAGCTGAATTGTTTATTGATTTCTCTCAATATCAATGAGTCAACAAAATCTTTACTTTCAAAACATCTTCTAACCAATAACACAAAAGAGGATTGTAAAGCATACGGTTTTTCCTTTTCCTTGTCAGCAGGCTGTGAAATAACTTTAACAATGTTTTGGATAACACTAGAACTGACAACTTTTTGAGCTTTTTGTGGATCTTTCGCAAAAATGATCAACAATCTTGAGATAGCTAAGGCACTCTTATAACTTGTTATCTCACCAACATTGACCAGTGTTTCAAACAGAGATTCACGAAGATGGTTTTCCAGCTCATATGAAACTGGGAATGATCTTGTAATAGGGCAAGAAACTTGAATTTCAATTTCTTCATTCTTTGGAAGATCAGAAGTCGCTAAAATTCTTTCCAAACCGAAAACTGCTTGGGAAAACCAGTCACAATTGACATACTCAGGTTTCAATGATTCCACAACAAAATTTGCGAAACTCTTCAAAGTTGATGTAACGCCATAAAAGACTGTATCATTAGTGATAAGTAGACTGAAAAGTTGGAACATTGACGCTAGTTCTTGGGAGTTTTTCTCCGAAATCTCGAATGAATATAAATATTCCAAAATCGTGCGTAAAATGTTTGCTTCGAAATTAACGACGTTTTGCTTCGGAGAGCTAAGATATGATGAGATCAAAAACTCAGACACATTTTGAACCGTTTTTGGATATAGTTGTGCAATTAACAAGAATTGGTCCAAGAGGTAATCACTCTTAGATTGACGAAGTTCTTCAAGATCTGTGACTGTTTGATAACAAGCATATTGTGGACGCACTAGCTGAGGTTGAGGTGGAACGTATTTGCTGGTTTTAGCTTTTTCCAAAGCAGCCTTCCATTCATCAGGAGCAGCAACAGCTTCTGAGAACCCATCATCGTTCAATATAGTAAGATCACCACCTCCTTTGCTAACAATTCTAGATGCTTTTTCTTCATTGAAACCTAATGATTGTAAATATTCACATCTTGATTGAGAGTCCTTAGCTTGTTTCCAGTCAAGCTCATACAACGCACCATCTGAATAATTCAACAGTTTTTCGCCACCTTGACTATAAATTTGTTTACCAAGTTTAATCAATTCAAACACGATAGCATCTGGTAACTTTATTTCATCTTCCATAGAACCAAAATGATCTTCATCCAGAATACCAGATAAAACACCGAATCCTAGTAACTTTGCTTGAATGAGAAAAGCAGCAGTCAAGTTATAAGCGGGGATATTCGCGGTACCAGAAATATCACCTTCATAATAAAGTGGACTATGATTCACAACGGCTAATGATTCAATGACAGTAGTCTTATTCAACATGACCAATATATTCATAACCAATGATATGATCACACTTTCTTCGGTATCTTTAACAAAAGTTAAATCTTTGACTTCATCAGCTTTCTTTTCATCCAGTTGACTAAGTTTAGACCAGAAATGAAGTAAAACGTCTCGTTCTGCAAGGAACCCACCTTGTTGCATGAAATTAATGGCGCCAATTGTAAGTATTCTATCTGAATTGGCGTCTGTCATACAATATTGGATGGTATAGATGAGTACTAGTAAAAATGGTACATGATCATATAGTTCAGGTTTCAAATACTCACAGAAGATCTTGGTGATTTCTTTAGAAATTAAAACTGTAAAGCCCCTATAAAGGTCAACATTGAATTCCTGTCTTGATGCAGTTGGTAACGCCAACAATGTATTAAAAATTACAGCAACAGAACCATGGATTCTATTCGTTAAGAAACGAACCTGAAGGGTATTTTTGAATTTTGCACTTGTCTTGTTGAATTTAGTTTGTGGTCTTTCATCACCAGTAACAATTCGTAAGGGTGGACAACCATCGTCATATTGACTTGGAATAGTCTCTTTAGCAACTTCATCTGGCATAGTGTTGCGTAAAATATATTCTTCATAAGTAACACGTTTTAATAATTTACCCATATTTTGAAGTAATTGTAAACCTTTTTCATCGGTGAAAAATCTAGCTAATTGACCAACGCGAGTAGCAGATAATGTAGTTGGGTTACAATAAACATCAACAAACGCAAATAAAATATTGTTTACAGCAATCAAAATGTTTAACAATTCATCCGATTTTTCAGCATCACCTTCATATTTTTGGAATAGAGAACATTCTTCAGTTGATTCGAAATATTCTTTAGCTTGTTCAACTTGTTTCGCAATTTCAGCAATGAGTAATTTTGGTGCATATTCTCTTCTCTCATCATCAAAATATTTAAGTACACCGTTGACTGGATACATACTATTTGAATAAACGTAATCATATGATGCATTTTTTAGTGCCAGAAGTGGTAACCAATCGTCAAACGGTATATTATCCATGATTGTAATCCAAGCATTGCTATATTGAATTAAGTTACCAATGAAAACAGTCGCATTTTCGATGACATAAGCTTCATCTAAAGTTTCCCAAGCAGAAATCTGACCTTGGCCTTCTTCGTCATCAATAACTTCATCTGTTTTACTATGATAGAATGAACCTTTTTCTGATGTATAAACTTTAGGTGTTGGCAATGATCTATCTGCAATAGCTGGCAATCTTTTAATCAATGATACAACTTCTTCTACTATGATTGGTTTTAAGTCTGGATAATGCCTTGCGAGTTCATCAATGGCAGAACCAAGAAAATCTGAAATATCATCAATAACTAGAGCTTTTGCATAATCATTATTATCAAAAACGGTGAAAAACTTCTGGATTAATTTCCCATCTTTGATCTTTTGTAAACCTTCATTATTCAAGGCAATAGCACCAATAACATTTGGTAGGGCGGTGATTAATTCTGATGATTTACCAAAGAAGTTTTCAAAACCATCAATGATTAAATCAATTGTATTTGCTTCTTTCAAGATAGAATATGATGTTGGCTCATTATGAATAATGGCTGAAACCACATTAAGGTCAAGTGTTAATAACGTGAAACCAAAAACTTTGACGTTCTGTAAAACCTTATTCAAATGACCTAACAATGGTGAATCAAATAAATTTCTAACTCTATCACCACTCTCTGACTGTATCAAACCATGAACAAATTTCAACAATGAACGAATATAATTAGCTTGCTTAAAACTAATGGAATAATGAACAACGGAAATTTTTGGAGGACCACCACCATAACCTGGATTTTCCAATGCAAAGTCAACTTCATAACCAACCATACCAATCAATGTGTTGAAACCATCTAAATCTCTGAAAAGAGCAACATTATCAGATGAACTCGTAACGATAGTGTTCAAAAGATGAGTTGCACCAGCAACTGTCTTCTTATAATCAGTACGGATGTGCAAAAATTCCATCAGTGTTTGGATCAAACCAGCTGATATCAATAATGCGGCCAATGATTTTGTTTCGACCAAATTAGAGATAACGGTTAAAAAGTAAACATTAAACTCTTCGTCAATATTTTGATGATTTTCTTTAATCTGCTTGATAATGTATCTTAAATTTTGAAACAATAAACCATGAGAAACACTACCACCCAAGTTCCTTAAAATTTCACTTGACCATGTCTTCAAAGAAGAAATACAATCCAAACATTTCACGGCAGACATTCTAACATCTAGTGGAACCGTATTTTGCAGGTTGATTAAATCAATTGTAGAACTTAACAAATTTGGATCAGCTTCAAAGATTCTTGATGTGATCTCAAATTCACTATTAACTGACACTAATAATCCAATAGCTAATAATTTGATAACCACAAGATCTTGACGTAATTTGATGTTTTCATATGAATCACTGTTGAATGCCTTTGACATTATGGCTTTAAGTGAAAATCTAAACCATGATTTGCTTGGAAGTTTTTCTGCTCCTTTATCATAAATTTGTTGTAATGAAAGTTTGCGAATTTCTGATTCTGAAAGATGGAATAAAGCAGCACCGTCAGATTTAATTGCTTCTGGCTTAACATCTTTTTGTTTTTTGGAACCTTTACTTGGAGATTGTTGTTGTTGTTGTTGTTGATTTCTAATTCTTTTGATTGATGGAGAATTAACAAGTGAATTTGATTCTTGTAAAGTTTCTTTCTTTTCGGTATCATTATAATATGTATAGTCCAAATTTCTCCATTTCTTTGGAACTTTGGTTGAATCTTTAATAAAATCAATCAATGAACAGTTTTCATTACTACCAGTGTTTGACGCTAATGTTGATGCTGGAAGTAATAATGCTAATGGATAAACTCTATCAGAAACTTTTCTTGTAGCAACAAACGTTCTTTTCATTGATCTAATTGAGTATTTCTTACCCAATACAACGAAGCATTTCAAAACACCTTTTATGACTGGAATAGTTGGTGATTTTAAAAGATCTAAAAGTCTATGAGAACTCGAATATACCGATTTATTGGTTGAATTGTCCAACAACATATGACTGAATTCTAAAATTGAAACAACTAACTCAGTATCTTTAGTGTCAAGTTCAATTGGCTTAGCATTTTCTTCAGCTAATCCATACTTATTGACAACACTCTCAAGAATAGAATCGAATTTGTTTAGAATTTCAACCCAATTCAATAAAGTACCTTTTGAAGTCTCCCATACCAGATTGGACTTCAAAATCTTCGGTAGTTCATCATTGGAAGCATCCTTAATTGAGTTCATAAGACTTTCAAGAGGTTTGGCAAGATCGTTCAGAGACTTCTCTTGTCTTTTTGTGATGTGCATTTTTAGAATATCACTATTGTGTCACCAAAATTCTTACTCTTTTTGTTCTTTTTCGCCTTAATGCAAAGGGATTGAATTGAGCAATTCAAACAAAAATTTGTAGATATTGACTCAATGTAAACAACTTTAATATTTTAAAATAAACAGTGAATAAAATGACTGAGTGTATGTTTGGATAAAGAGCTATTATTCAAATACTATCAAATACGATGGCAAAAGGTACTATTGTGTAGCAGCTAAGAAAAACTAACCTTTTGGCACCTTTGCGTTTGATCTGACAAGTTTGTAACAATGCCTTCAACGTATTTCAGTAATACCAAATACAAAAAGCACAAGATATATGGATATAAATAACAATGAGTTGTTGTTGTTAGTTAACGAAATGTTTGGTTTTGCTCTTTTTTGGCTCTTTTCTGGTACATAATTTGATCTGTTCCGTGCTAATTAAATTTTTATGCCTTCAGGGTTAGCCCAAAACGCGATGTTACGGGACACAGAGCATTCAACATAAAGGAGACAGAATGTAACAATAAAGATTGGAGTAATCACAAGTGGAAGGTTGTGATATCGTAGCTCTCCTACAGGTCAGCTAGGCCCTTTCTTTGACTTATGTTTTCTTTGACTTTACTAGCCTCTTCCAGTCTTTGAAGCATTATTTCAAGCTACACTATAGAATTTTGTAAAAGAAAATACTAGTATAACTTAAGAAATTTGAAGAAATCATATTTGATACAATTAATCATCTATTTACATTTTAGCATATCAAATGCAGCTATATAGTCTATTGATTTCCAATGAACTCTTTATCGTCCATATATGGCTGCAAGACCTTTGGGATAGCAATTGCTTTAGCTGCAGGATCATAGTAATTTTCAATCAATGCAACAATAACTCTCGGAACAGCTAAAGCAGTACCATTCAATGTATGAACAAACAAGTTTTTCTTCAGCTCCTTGTTTCTGTACTTTGTGTGAGTTCTTCTTGATTGGAAGTCGGTACAATTTGAAGTTGAAGTTAATTCACCCCAACTTCCTCTGCCTGGCATCCAAGCTTCAATATCATACTTCTTTACAGCTGGAGCTCCCAAATCATTAGCTGGCATATTTAGCACTTTAGCTGTTAATCCCAACGAACAAATCAATTCCTCTTGGAACTCCCTTAGTTTTTCTAACTCACTTTCAGATTGTTGTTCAGTTGCCCACACAAATAATTCAACTTTAGTAAATTCATGAACCCGATATAAACCTTTAGTATCTTTACCTCTAGCACCAGCTTCAGCTCTATAGCTTCTACTCACACCGACGACTCTATCTGGTAAATTTGCTTCATCATATACTTTATCAATGGCCATTCCAGCTAATGGAATTTCAGCAGTACCGGTGAGGACCAAGTTATCTTGTTTCAATTCATATGTTTGGACTTCACCATTTTGATCTCTGGGTTTGAAACCACATGCATTGGAGACTTCAGTCTTTACTATGGATGGTGGAATCACCATTTTGTAACCATGTTTTCTTGCAAGTTTTAAAGCATATTGAACTAATGCTTGTTCCAATAAGGCACCATCACCTAATAAATAGTACCATGATGATCCACTCACGGTGGATCCTGATTTCAAATCAATTATTCCTAATGATTGTGCAATTTGACTATGCTCTAGTTCAGGTTTTGGTTCATATTGATCTTTTGGATTTAGATATTTAATTAGTTCTTCCTCGTCTTTGACAGTTGGATGGATAGCATTTGGAAATTGTTCCATAAGCCCATAAACTTTTAGCTCTTCATCTTTTATCAGGTGGGAAACTTCTTTCTCCTTCTGTTTAAAAGACTTCTGTATGGTTAATTGTTTTTCATAATTTTCCATATCATTATTCTTTCTCAATTCTTTTAATTTTGCTTGACATTGATTCTTTTCTTCTTGGATTTTTCGAAGGTCATGGTTAAGCGATTTGTATTGATCATAATAATTTTTTGTTCTGTTTAATTCTTGGAACACATCTTGCGGTAGTTCTCTTCTTTTAGCACTTAATAAATAATTATCTAGATTTTCTGTAATGCCTTTGAAATCGTATGCCGGTTTCTTCAACGTGGATGAGTTTTCAACTTTGATAGATGCATTCGAAGCATAGTGACGAATGTTGACACCTTTTAATATATTCCAGTTCTTTCGAAGCATAGTTTGTGTCTTGAAAAAACTAGTCAAACGGTTTTGACCTTAGATCGATCACATTAGGGCATCAGAAGTTAGCTCATGGTGTTGAAAATTATATTATTTTCGCGAAATCACCATACAATTAAAGTGATTGATGCTCATCGTCAAGTCAAGTTTTAAGGTTGCCTGAGCAAAAGTCTTACAAGTGAAGTTTTACAGGTAATCGTGAATCTAAGATGGAATTGCTAAATATCTAATTTTGTCCTACATCATTATATTGTTTCAAATAGCTTGTTCTTGTGTATTATAAATTTACATTACAATGCCAATTTTAAATTTTTGTTCAACTTAGAAGTTCAATTTAGTGAAGAACCATTTGTTTTTACCGGATTGGTATTTTTCTTCAAAAGCTTTTTTGACAACTTTTTTAGCTTCTTCACGTTGAGATGGTTCATCAAAAGTTTCAGTTGAGATGGCTGATTTGAATTCTTCAACATCAACGGTATAACGGGTTGGTAATAAATGGTTATAGTTGATAGTTTTGATGAATGGTTTAACTTTTGAGGCTTTAGCAGCTTTTTTAGCACCAACTCTCTTTGAGATTTTTGATGGGTATCTTTCAACACCAGCAACTAAGGCATGGCCAAATTTGTGACCTTTTGAACCTTCATCGTGAGCTTTGACGATAACGACTTTTTTACCAGCGTAACGACCACGAACAACAATGGCTATAAAAAAATGTTAATATAGTTCTTAGTTAATAATTACAGTGAAGTTCCATTGTTTGAATTATGAGATTTTGGGTTCAGTGTGGGTTCATTGATGCTTTTTTTCAAGAATTATGGAATTATGGAATATTTGGGTTATATGAAATTTATACTTTGTTTATACTGTAAGCTACAAATCATTTTAAGGCTAGAATTTTGACACAAAGGTTCCCTAGTGACTCTAGAGCCAAATGACTTGCTCCCTTCAACTCCTTATACCTTTCCCTCTGGTGTTATAATCTTTCACTTCTTGATTCACTATTTTTCTTTGCAAACAATAATGGTTTAAAATTCTTTCAACACTCATAACACACCACAACTAGGGAATTTATGCTGAAAAAAAAAAGCCACTGTTTAACCTGGATGCTACTTACCAACTTTACCAGATTTAATGAATTTAGCCATCTTTACTTGTTGAATTTTGATGTTTTGTAACAGATTCGTACTCTTCAACTACACCTTTAACAGTAGTGAAAAATATCAAAGTGCGTCGAAAAAAAACTGGCAGACCCAGAATTTCGCAGGGACAAAAACTACACAGTGAATTTTTTCACAGGTGTCACCCGGAATAGCGAGTTTCACTTCCAAATTGGAAAATTCTGATGCAATCCGACCATCGAGCCACGTTATTAGCCCGGTCGGATCTCGTTATTGTTTTTGTTTACATTTCGTTTGAATGAAGAACTTGAGCTCAGATTCATCTTCAAAAGTTGCAGCTCTTGAAGACCCACTGGTACTGCTTCTGAGATCCCTGCTGTCTCCTGGAGAGTTCTACATATAATGTCTGACAAAGAATCGAATCCCTCCTTGTCCAAGGAGAATGTTGACCCACACACACCACCTCGTTCACCTTTGAAAGTATCCAAAACTGGCTCTCCATCTCATAAAAGTATGTGGGATAGCGGTGATCCAAATAGAAACCCACCTCCATTACCAGTATCACCGCAGATGATTAGAATCCAACCCAATAAAAATAAGAATTTAAGTCCCAACTCGGTGGGAAAGCTACAATTTGCAACATTGGATAACTCAGAAATTGAACATCAATTAAAAAGAATCATTGACGCGCAGTCTAATTTAAGAAATATCGTTATTGGTGTTGATACTTCTGTTAAGCAAACTCAGTTAGATTTGGAGAGCTTGGTTGAGCGCTCCTCAAACAATAATTCTCATTTGAAAGATTTGGTTAGTAATGTTAAAAGTTCAGTTAAAAAGGAAAGCCCAAGTGTAACTCCAGAACATATACATGAAACTATAACTAAAGCCATTACACCAATTCAGGAACATAATGATGCTAGTGAGCAGCTCAAAAGGGCAATTGTGGATAGACTTGATTCTTTGAACTCCAAAGTCAGTGATCCAAGAAATGCAAATGATGAAGTTTTGAAAGATCTTAAATCATCAGTTGAAGATTTAAGTGAAAAACTGAAAGGTATCAAATTCTTACATACTGAACATACAAGTCTATTGAAAGGACTCGAAGAGAACGTTTCAGCACAACTAAATGAAAATAAGAAATTAGATGTTTCAATTAAAGAATCAAAAGAGTCAGTAATTGAATCAGTCTCCAAAATTGAAGACACCATACAGACTTTAGGTTTCAAAAAATTTGTTGAAGATCATGACAGTAAACATGATGCTGTTTTGAAACAACTTGAAAGTTCCAGATCCATTACACCAGATTCTTTTAAGAAGCACATAGCAGAGGTTAAAAGCTCACATGAATCATTAAGCAAAAATTTAATAGATAACTTCACATCATCTCATGAAAAACACTCAAACCATATTAATGAAATTATTGAACTAATGAAAGCTAATCAAGAAGATTCTTCTAAACTGCATCGTTTTGAGGAAAATTTGAATGAATCACTCAAGAAAAGTCATGCTGAACTTTCAGATAGTTTACAGAAACTATTGAATAAACTTCTTACGCAATCTGTTGAGAACGCTAAATTAACAGAATCTTTGAATACAACTTTAAACACTGAGCTCAGATCATTATTATCAAACATTGAAACTAAGACTGAAGAATTAATGAAGCGTCTTGAAAACCCATCAAAGGACACACAAATGCAAAAAGAAATTGAAAATAAAGATTTAACAATACAGCTGAAGGATAACAGAATTGCAGAATTAGAATCCGAATTAAAAGAATTATTGAAGGCGAAAAAACTTGAAGAAGATATTTACAAGTTGTCCGAAACTAAAGCTAAATTAGAAACAAGTTGTGAACATTTGAATCAGACTTATACTCATAGATATAGTGAATTAAAAGAGTTATCAAATGACTATGATTCATTACAACAAAAGCTTTCAAACATAAGTTTAGACAAAATGAAAAATATACTTGGCTCAGCAACTGTAATGAAGATTGCAAATGAAACCAATTCATTATCAGAAAAAGTTGAATCTCCTCGTAAAAGCGTATTGGCAAACAGAGTTTTAAGTACAAATTCATACTTGAACACTAATCATATTCAACTAACCCCAAACTCCAAAAAAAAGTATGATCTAGCAGATGATTTCGAAGAAAAGGAAAATATATAGGGTAGCTCTACCAATCTTTTAATGTGTTTATGAGTCGTTGTACTATTTCAGTGTTTTGTAGCAGCTATCATTATATTCAAAATACCACAGGACGAATTCGCGAAGGCATCACACAAGTCAAAATAAATTTGGCGCTTTTTTTTTCTTCAGATTCCTAAGGGCAAAAATTGATAACAAACTAAATACTCCACAACTGACATCTACAAATATCTGATCTTCATTTTGTTTATACTTGGATCATATATTCATTTTGAAAATGTCGGACTCGTCAAAGAGCTTAAGACCTTATTATGATGCAGAAACATTCCATGCCGGAGGGCCTGCGATCTTCAGACCAGGTATTGGTGTTGTGGATGAACAAGGAAATACTATTGCTTCCAAGATAACAAATTCATCTAATTTGAAAAGATCTATTAATAACACCATGGGTATTGGTGTTAGTGGTGGCCCAGGATTAGGTGGTAAAGGCGCTAGATCTTCAATGAGGAATTTAATACGGATAAATCAATACAATGAAAATATAAAGAAAAATATGTATTCAGATTTAGAATTCTCAGAATATTTTGATTTTAATAATGTTAGTGAATTAGTGAAATCATTAGTTAATTCATTTGTTAAAAATTATTTAAAATGTTTAATCTCTCAACCTTTTGAAGTTGCTAGAGTGTTGTTACAAATCGGTGAGTTCCGTACGAAATCTGGTGAAGAGAGTGGTAAATTTAAAAAAAAAACTGTAACAACTAATGAATTTGATGACGAAGATGATGGTGACGAGAACGATGATGATGATGATGATGAGCTTTACTATTTCCAATCTAAAGATGAAGATTCAGAAATCTTACATAGAAGAACAAGAACTGTGAAACGTAAACCGGCCAAAAAATCATCATCATCATCAAAACATGTGGTCAACAAAAATCATATAAACCCAGTTTCGCTGAACACCGTTGATGTCATGTCAAGTTTATTATCACAAGAAGGTACAAGAGGTTTATGGAGAGCTACAAATGCAACTTTCATTTTAAATGCGTTATCATCAACTTTAGAAGCTTGGATAAGTGGGTTCATATCACCATTCCTACAAGTTCCAGATCCATTTTTCGTTGATGTTGCGCATTCTCCAGAACCAACAACTACATTAGCTCTTTCAATAACTGCTTCATTACTTACAGGATTGATTCTAGCACCATTGGATTTAATTAGAACAAAATTGATTGTTACATCTATAAATGGGAATGAAAGAAGTATTCGTAATTCGATCAAGAATTTAAGATATTTGACATGTCCGATCTCATTAGTCGTTCCAACAATTCTAAACAGCTTAGCGAATAACGTTTTGAAAAAACTAACACCATATTTATTATTTGTTAAATTTGGTATTGATTCTTATGGCTCACCTCTATGGTATAGTACCATAAGTTTATTCTCATCCATTTTAGAGTTGTTTGTTAGATTACCGGTGGAGACTTTATTAAGAAGAGCACAAGTTGCATTTTTACTAAAACCATCCGAAAATGGTAATACTCTGAAGATTGAAAATGAAGATCAATTGATAGTGAAATTTGATGGGTACTCTGGATTATTTAAAACATTGTTTGATGTTTATCATAGTGATAGTGAAAACGGTGGATTTGAAGGATTATTTAGAGGCTGGAGAGTCGGTTTGCTAAACATCTGTGGTAGTTGGGGTTTGAATATTTTACAACATAACTATGATGATCAGAGTTTTAAAGAAGAGAAATTTTGAACAAGGTTTACGAGACAAGACTGGTATGAATAATATTTGATGCAAATTCTTCATTATACGAGTAATTCAAAATGTAGCTTGTATTAATTTTAAATTTAGTTTATCGGTTTGGATTTTAATTTACTTTGTTCTATCAAAAATTCACCTAATGCAAGTAATGGATCTTCTGGTCTATTTTGGAAAGTTAGTGTAATTCTTCAAGATCAATTGTTAGATAAACTCACCTTTCTGTAGATATTTTACGAACACCTTCTAATAAAGTGGGTGTGACATTTTCATTCAACCATTGTCTTACAGGTGCGCCTCCTACGATATCTGAAACTTTGGTATCACTTGGTACTTGAAATTGTAATACTTGCGGTACTGGTGTGTTTCTTGAAGAAATTTCTTCTTGTTTTAATTGTGGTGATTGCGTCGAAGAATTTGGCTGTGTTGTTGTTGGTAAGACTGTAGTTGAAACTTGAATTGGAGCTGGAGTTGGAGTTGGAGCTGAAACTGGAGGCGAGACTGGATTTGTAGCTGATTGTTGTGGTTCTCGTTGTTGTGATGATGGAGCTTGATCTTCTGGTTTTTGTTCTGGAATTAAAGGTACATCTTGTGCAGAGACTGTCGATTCCCTACTTTGAGTAGCTTCTTGCTTCACTGGTGCATTATTTACTTCAATATCCCCGTCAGTACTCATCTTTATTCTTTTTGGTTATTCTTTGATGTGAAGATACTCAATGTTTATGAAATATCCAAATACTCTTATTTTCTAATATTTAATTGTAGTGGCCAAAACGCGAAAGCTTGAAGATCAAGAGAAAACGACACATGAATTCTGGGAATATAGATGAGATTACAAAAAAAAAAAAACAGACATAAAGTCAACGTAACGTTGGAAGCGATATTTCTCAAATCAGCCCATTAAACTCTTGAAATTGCTCAGTCACAGATAACTACATTCATTACCATGGATCCATTCGTTGAAGTGCTTGAAGATGCTCAACATCAAATCACAAATTTAGAAGAATTCCTTAAAAGGATAACAGAAGTGAATGAAGAAACCAAATCAGATTTTCAAAACAATATATCCGAATTGAATGAAACCATTCAAGATCTAACAGAATCCATAGAATCAAGTAAATCAGATCCTGATTTTTTCAAGATTAGTAAATCTGAGATAGCAAAGAGAGAATCTATCGTGCAGAGGTTAAAGACGTCATATTCTAATTTACAGTCACAATGGAATGTTAAAAGTGGTGGTGCTAAGGCTAGTGATGGAAACAATCCATTTGCGAGATACGATGATGATGAAGATGCGACTAATGGAGAGGCTAGTACTGCTGCTGAAGATGAAGGAACAGAAGGATTCAACAAGTTCAATCAACTCCAACAAGAAGAGATGATGAGGGAACAAGATCAACATTTGGATAGTGTGTACACTAGTATGCAAAATATCAACTTACAAGCTAGATCCATGGGAGATGAATTGGAGGAACAGGCGTACATAATCGATGAAGTTGATGGAGAACTCGATCGTATTGGAAGTAAAGTTGGTCGTGGGATGAGACAGGTGGAGCATGTGATCAGACGAAACCAGGAGCGTGCGAGTGATTGCTGTATCGGTATCCTTATCATTGCGTTGATAGTGCTGCTAGTGCTTGTGATTGTTGTATAGACACTATAAAACCATTCATTAACGTGCACCATTATGCTTAACTCTATCCTGCTTTGTAAGCCACCTCCAAAGTATTATGTAATATCTTTTATTTCGCGGAAGTTCGCGAATAGTTTTTACGTAATCATTTAATAATTTCAATTTTTTTTTTTTAATTTTAAATATTTTAGAAAAAAAATCCGTTCCCAGAGCAACGAATTTTTTTTATGGTTCGATTTTTTGGCGTGATCGTGGCCGTTTCCAAAATCGCACAGGCCAAAATTCATTTCACACAATAGAAAAGCGCTGCTAGGAGCTCTTCGTTAAAAAGTGTATACAGAATTTTATCAACTGGCTAAAGGAAACCATCACTGCTACCGTATATCCCTTGGAACCAGAGAAAATCAGATCGAGTGTGTTTCTTGGTCCCAATTGCTACTTACGAGTGTTCGATACAAGGTCCGTGTGCTGATAAGAACAAGTACAAGAGCGACGAAGTTGTCATAGCCATTATAGAAGGCAATTTTATCAAGACTATATTTGATTGTATCATTTGTGATATTGATTATCATACATTGCATACTATTTTTGATCAAGTCCTAAGCATATTCATAAGTTTTAAAAGATATCAAGTTACAGTTAGTGAATCCTTTTCTCGTTGATTATCCTCGTTGCTCAAGTTTACCAAGCAATAAGAATTCAGCAAATATCTATATACCCATATCAATCATCATTAACAACAATTAGCCCATCATCACACCTAATAATATCATAAAATTTATATAATGACTGAACAATATCTTACATTTTCTGCAAAACCTTCAGGTAAAGCAGAAGGTAAAACTCATATAGTGATTGTAGGAGCTGGTATCATTGGTGTTTGTACAGCATATTATTTAACAAAACATCCAGATTTTTCTCCTGAAACACATCATATCACAATTATTGAGTCTAAGAGAGTCGCTGGTGGTGCTTCTGGTAAAGCTGGTGGTTTATTAGCCTTATGGGCTTTCCCTCAACAGATTGTTCCCCTAAGTTTTAAATTACATGAAGAATTAGCAAAAGAATTTAATGGTGAAGATAAATGGGGTTATAGAAGATTAACAACCGTTTCATTGGAAGGTAATATTCAAAACTTATTGAATAATGATGATGATTCAAGCTCAAGTTTCGAAGATCCAAAGAAAGATACTCAACATGATCTTAAAACTTCTTCACCTGCCCCAAAAGTTGAATCTTCTGAAGACGAGGAAAAAGAAGAAGAAGAAGTTGTTAATGATAATGATAATGATAAGAAATCTTCAACAGAATCATTAGAATCTAAAAATCCACCACCTAAGAAGAGAACTGTCACCAAAAACTCAATCAAAAATGAACATGAACAAACATCAACAACACATTTACCAAAAGATCTGAACTGGATAAAATCTGAAGTGATACAAGATTGGTCTATACTAGGTGGTAAAGATTCAACTGCACAAGTTCACCCATATAAATTTACAAATTATATTTTGAAAAAAGCAATGGAAACAGGTGCAGTAGATTTAATATTGGGTAAAGTTGATGAAATTGCATTCAATGAAGAAACTGGTACCGCAACTGGTATTTCATATATTCCTACAAAGACATTAGGTAAAAGCAATGAAGAACATGTTTCATTGGAAGCTGATCAAATTGTTTTAAGTATGGGACCATGGACTTCAAAAATTTTACCAGATTGTCCAATTTCTGGTCTTCGTGCTCATTCAATCACAATTGCTCCACATAATGGTATGGTTTCTCCATATGCTATCTTTACAGAATTGAAAATTGCAAGAACAAAATACGTTTCACCAGAAATGTATGCTCGTAAAGATGAAGTTTATGTATGTGGTGAAGGCGATACATTAGTTGATGTCCCAGAGACAACTGATGATGTTGAAGTTATTAAGGAAAAATGTGATCAATTATTTCATTACGTTGGTAAATTATCTCCAAATTTATCAAAAGGTCATATCTTGAAAAGACAAGCATGTTATTTACCTGTATTGGATGTTCCTTCAAGTTCTGGTCCATTAATTGGTGAAACTAATGTGGAAAATTTATATTTGGCTTCAGGACATTCATGTTGGGGAATAAATAACGCACCAGGAACAGGTAAAATTATGGCTGAATTATTATTAGAGGGTGAATCTCATAGTGCTGATATAAGTGCATTGGATCCAAGTTTATATTTTGATGCTAGTGTACTTGTTGGAGAAGATGAAGAGGAATAAATGATTTATTTTATTATTATTATTATTATTATTATTATTATTTTGTTTCACAATCATTGGAGTTTTGATTTCTTTTGCTTTTTATAACTAATATCTTTTGAACATTTATTTTTTTTTTTTCATTATCATTATTATTATTATTATTATTATTATTGACTTATGCTTTACGCTATTCTCACGCCCTATTTTCTGACTAACTGAATTTTTTGCTCTAATGTTTAGCCCCTGACCTTTTGATGATACTGAGGTGACGTGTATATTATATATGAACTTACTAATATCTAAATTACAAATTCAGTCTATTTGTAGAAATTACTTCCTCAGTCTATATAATTGTCACAGTGGTGTAAAGCGCTTTGTGAGCTATAATCTTATATCATATTTAGTAACGAATATTTAAATAATCAGTCATTTATATTTGTGAACAGCTTTTTGGGTTTTTCGTGCTTTCTTTGCTGGAACATTGACTAAAGAGATATTTGATTCATTCGCTAATTACGTTTCACTGAAACTTTTCGTATATTTAAATCCAGCTCTCAAAAAATCATTGATAAGACGTCATTATGTCAGAAATGCCAGATAGAGCTAACTTTGTGATCCCGTAATACATCTAAGAAGCCCCAAATCTACTGTATCATGTTCGACGACTAACTTATAATATAAAAATTATATTATAATTATATTAATTATATTAATTATATTAATTTGATTGTAGTAGTACTTGTTATTATATTTTTCGAAAAGAAAACGGATTGCAAGGAGTGCTTATTTTCCATCAATAAGGCATTGCTTCTCTTTATACATCCTCTTCTATTTTTCTCTAATATCATTAATGTCAAAAAAAAGTCTTCTAAAGACGTCCAAGAGTTTCTCTTCTCACAATGCTTGTGTCCGCTACACCACCATCTTTATCAATACCCATGAACCCAAGCATATCGTCTCCTTCTGGAAATTCCCAAAGTCTATAGTATTCTTACAGTCATCATAATATTCGTTATCCGTAACAGCAATATAAGAACACTTTATTGGCCTTTGTACAACCTTAGATAGCCTTAAAAGTGTTTCGATGTCACTCGGATCAACAAAAGATAAAATAGATCTGATGACATGGAAGTTTTATTAAATTGAGCCTAATTCATTCTTAGTTCCTCAATTGTGATAATTTAAATTAGATTCAACTGAATTGAGTATTTAATAAGTCAGTCATCATTCATCATGAATGATGAACCTAGTGCCATCAACATGATTCAAATATCTCATTAAACAAAAAGAAAATAGCCTTGATTGGAAAATCGTCTAAAGATCTCTATTTCTTAGCTGAAACATATACCACATGTCAATAACAAAAAACAGTAAATAGTGGTATATTGTACAGCACTAACTTTTGTCCTTTGTAACATTTTCTTTGGTTGATATTTTCGTAGAGTAGCCTAGTTTATTGTTGAGAGTTGAAACCTGATATTTAATTTCAAGAGTAATTAACCTACTGACATTTATCGCGTGTAAATAACTTTACAATGCTTATGTAAAAATGCAACTATAAACACCACCAAATTGAAACAAGTGTCTACATGTTTAAGTCATTCTATCTATGGCTGAAGACGTATATTCTATATTCAACGAGATGCATTGAAGGCAGCAGCTGCTGCACCACCTGCGAATTTTCTATTTTGTTGTTGAATTTGTTGTTGAGTTGTAGGAGGAGATTTTGAAGTTGGTCTTTTTGGAGGTTTTGCTTGTGGTGGTTTTGAACTTGTTACAGAATTCTTAGTAATGGTTCTAGAACTGCTATTACCATTGATGGTTGAATTCCCATTCGCAACTGTTGTAGTTGGACTCGTACCTGGAGTTGTAGTTGTATTTCCATCACTTGTTGATTTCACCATTTTAGAATTTAAAGCTAAAGTAGGTGCAGTATTTACTATTGGACTTGATTTTGTCTTCTTCATTGTAGAGCCAATTGCAGTTGTTGGAACGGTGGAAACTCCAGTTCCCATGCTTGTGGTTGATGATGATTTAGTCATCGGCGGTTGAGAAGCAGGTGATTGTGATTGAACAGCTGGCGAATTTGGTTTTGATTTCAACAATTCTTTTGTTTTCAACAATGCCTCAATCCAACTTAGATCTAAACCAATTTGAACATTAGTTAGCTCTTTCAAATTTTTTTTCACATCTTTTGTTAATGGTGCAAGGAAAATTAATTTATCAATCTTGGAAATTTCCAAAATTAAATAACCTGATTGGTTAAATTCACTAAATTCATAATCATACATTGCAAACATCTTATCTGTTAGATCAATTTTCAAATAAAATTCATACTGTCCCAAAGTTGGAGTTTGAAATAAATATAGATTACCATAATCTGTAATCATCATGATGATTCTCTTGGTATCTTTTTGTAATTGAGGTTCATTTTTTGTAATAATTTCATTAATGGAAACATCATCCAATCCAACATTTTTCTGTAATTTTGTTAATGAAGAAGATGGATCGAATGTATGCAATGAAGAATAAATCAATTCAGATTCATTAATATAGTCCAATTTGATAACAGTTTCATCGGAATCTAAAACTTGAGAAATTTCAATAGGGGTGATACCAGCACTAGCACTAGCACTAGCTTCACTCTTTCTTTGCGCAGGAGAACTTCTTGGTGATGAGACTCCTGATGAAGAGCCAGTTCTTGACCTTACCACTGGTGGTTTCACAGGACTAGAAGATTTATTACTTTGAGCTGGACTTGATTTTGTTGAAGATGGTTGGATTCTTGGAGGTTGTACTAATGGATGTTGAGAATATTGGTGAATTTGACCCGATGACAAAGTTTGTGGTTTGACTTGTGGTGCCATTGGAACTAATGGTGGTGCTAATTTAGATTGGGGTTGTTGAGATACAGGTTGTGTCCTCACTTGTGGAGGTAATTGCTGTTTCATGGATTGAATATAGGCAGGAATAGGTTTTTGCTGTTGTTGTGCAAGTGGTGGTGGAGGAATCTGTTGTGATTTTGATTGTGATGTTGTTATTGGAATTTGAGATTGACCTTGATGAAATTGAGTCTGTATAGGTTTCGAGCCAGTTTTAGGAGTCATGTATGGTACTGGACCTCCAGGTCCTCTTTGAAACTGTATTGGTTGTTGCTGCTGCTGTTCTTGTTGTTGATGATTTATATTTTGATGCCTCTGTTGAGGAGATGCAGGTGATCTTGATCTTGGAGAAGATGATGAACTAAATGCAGGTTGAGGAGGAACATTATACATTTTTGCTGGTGAATTCATTGGCGAGTTCATTGGTGAATGACTGACAGGTTTATAATTGGGCTGAGGTTGCTGTAATTGTTGTGGAGATGATGGTTGAAATGATTGTTGATATTTTGGTTTTTCCAATCCTGTTGTTTGAGGTACTGTGGAGATTGACGTCTTAGTGCTTGCATTATTTGTTGAGCCTGTCAAAGGTGTATATATATAGCTCCCACTTTCATTCTTGATTTGTTTTAATGTATTTGTTAATAATTGTTTCTTTGCAGTAGCAGCTGGAACTTTCTTCTGTATAACTAATTTTTTCAATTGCTGTGAATTTTCATTATTTTGTTGGATAATTGGCTGGTATGGTTCTAATTTTGGAGGATTTGAAATCCAAATCTTGGATTTATCTTCCCAATTAAAACATCCAAACCATTTATGACTTTGAATTTGATGAATTTTTAATCTATCAAAAGGATTTGGTTTTAATAAATTGTCAACTAGGTCTTTAATAGTTGGTGGTATATAAAACTTTGGCCATTGGTATTGTAAGTTAACAATTTTTTCAAATGTTAAATATTCAGTTTTACCTTTGAAAGGTGGTACACCAACCAAGAATTGATATAATATACAACCGATAGCCCAAATATCACATTCAAATCCACATTTGTTATATTTTAATAGCTCAGGAGAAACATATTCAGCGGTACCAACAAAAGAGCCTTTAGCAAACGATTCTTCAGTTGCATTATTTTCAATAATTTCACCCTTGGAATCTAAATCAAGTACTTTTGCAGCACCAAAATCTGTAATCATTAATTTCATTTCTGAATTTATTAAAATATTTTCAGGTTTTAAATCACGATGTATTATACCCTTTTTATGCATGAAATCCACTGCATCAATCAATTGAATCATATAATATTTTGAGCATTCTTCACTTAATGAACCTAATTTCCTTATAATTGTTAACATTTCACCATATTCAGCCATATCTATGACAAAATATAATGAGTTTTCATCTTGGAAAGTATAATATAAAGTAACTATACCTGGATGACGACCTAATCTATTCAACGTAGTTTTTTCGATATTAACATATTTGATTTTCTTCTCCTTAACAATGTGTTTCTTGGAGAGCACTTTTATAGCATAGACTTTTTTACTTTGGTAATCAACAGCCTTATAAACAGTAGAGTAAGAGCCCTCACCTATCCGACTACCAAATTGGAAATCTTGAACTGATCTTTTCCTTGTTGTTAAAGTTGATGTACTAACATTTGGGTTTGACGGAGTTGAAGGATTCGGAGTATTTGATCCTCTAGGAATGGTCGAATCTGTTGATGCTTGAGTTGTAGTGGACATTATATTTGATTCATGGGAATATGAAGTTATGCAATGAATAAGACAGAATGAAATGATACAATATAACTTTTGATGATGATGATGATGATGTTATGATATTATGTAATTTGGGGCGCTTCAAGTCAAAATGTAAGGATAATGTATAGCTTAGTAAAATCAGATTAAACTTTCAATGATGATTGAGGTACTTCTCTGTGAGTGTGTTCACCAGTGAAACAATACTGTTCCCTCTTGTTGTGGTTGTTGATATTCTAAGTTGTGGTTTGATGACGCTTATTTATGGAAACAGTCGAAAGGTGTTCAGATTGATCCATACAAAATCGCTGGAAAGAGTCTTGATCCTGACTGTTGGTGTGACTGTGCGCTCAAGTTGGTTGAGCCTTGGGTGTGTGGTGATAGCAGCTATTGGCAATGAATGGACAGTGTCACCAAGGTTTTGTGCTCTGTATTCTTTATGGCTGAGTTGTGAAAGCCCTTAGCTCAAGCTCAAGCTCACTTCAATTTGATTCAAACGTCAAAATTCTTTTGGACCAAAACAAAATAAATAGAGGACTTGACTTCCTAATGCGGAAATGAACGTGATGAGGCTTGTAAGTAGACAATATAACTTAACACTTGTAAATTATGGTTAACAGCTACAAAAGGATACAATGCAACGTATATAATAACTCTATTCCGTTAGGGCTCTATGTTATCGTATTGGACTTCTTCCTGGTCCTTGTTGTGGGTCTGTCCTGTGCCCTGGTGTTGGTATAGTTTGGATTGATGAATAATAAACTAATGTATGTTCCAAACGTGACGAATGCTATAAGAAGAAGAAACAAAGGGATCTTTATGGCGTATTCAACTGGTGGGAACAACTTCTGGACTATGAGTGAATCGTCTTCAAGAAAAGGCTGTAGTTGTTAGTAAAATTCTTAAATCATTCAACTGATTGTATTGAATGCTGAATATTGAATATTGAATATCTATAGCATTTGATAACGAATTTAGGAACACTCACCGTCAAGAACATCCAACACAAGTAGTAAACAAAGAGCAGCGAGAACAGCACAAGCATCATGTCAACATAATAAGCCAGCTGCTCAACAATGGCCTGAAGTTCAACCAGCTCGCTACAACTCGCTTCCCATCACAAACAATTCTTTCAATCTCTTCCATCTTCGATCCGATTCACTACAAAATATTTCCGTAAGCGCCACAATCCGCTTCATTTGCTCCGTTGAAATCATATAAAAAAGTGAAGGATTTCCCAGGAAAAATTTAACTTGATTCCATTTCATTGAATTTATATCCATTGACTTATATTGAAACCATCGACATGTCATTCTTATCAACAACTACTCGTGCATTACGTACTCAAGTTAACAGAGCTCCATTATTATACAGAACTAAAGTCACTTTACCAGACTTGGATTATGATTATGGTGCTTTAGAACCTCATATTTCTGGTAAAATTAATGAATTACATCACAAAAAACATCATCAAACTTATGTTAATGGTTACAATGCTGCAATTGAACAACATGCAGAAGCTGCTTCCACCGATAATATTTTGAAAACAATTGAATTAACTCAACATATCAAATTCCATGGTGGTGGTCATAGAAATCATTCCTTATTCTGGAAAAATTTAGCTCCAACTTCTCAAGGTGGTGGTGAACCTCCATCAGGTGAATTAGCTTCAAAAATCGAAGAACAATATGGCTCTTTAGATAAATTAATTGGTTTAACTAACTCAAAATTAGCTGGTGTTCAAGGTTCAGGTTGGGCATTCATTGCTAAAAATAATGAAAATGGTGCAATTGAAGTTGTTCAAACTTATAACCAAGATACTTTAACTTCAAAATATACACCTTTGATTGCAATTGATGCTTGGGAACATGCTTATTATTTAGAATACCAAAATGTTAAAGCTGATTATTTCAAAGCTATTTGGAATGTTATTAACTGGAAAGAAGCTGAAAGAAGATTTGCTCAATAAGCGAATTCGAATTCCTTCTAATGCTTTTCTCATTCTAATTTTTAGCTCCTTTCAGTTCTAATCTGTGATTCGATTATGCTATAATACAAATATATTCAATATTCTTTTCATCGTAGATTACATTACATTAGAACTACAGTTTATAGAATTCATCCCCATCTTAAACCCGTGTTTCAAATTTCAAATATTGATCAAACTAAGCAACCATTGACCAAAAAACACGACCCCCTAGCTCGCTCACTAACCATTATCTCACTTCAATTTGCTCACGTAACAAAATATATATCCTAAATACCCAAACTGTGACTCAATTGACACATTTACATCACTCTTTCCCACCAATAACCTCTTTATCCAATGACATTTCCTCATTAATACTCATCAATTATGCTAAAAACTCGTTCCCATCAACGAAATTAGTGTCATGCCACTATTTACGCGTAGTCAACGAGCTTAAGTATCTAAATTGGGCGTAATTTTCAGTACTAAGATGAGCTCCGATGTAGAAAAAAAATTATACCGATGAGCTTTGATTTAACTGGTATCTAAGTTGGTTTTTTAAAAAAAAGATCATTCCAGGATGTCTGAGCTTCATGATCTTTGTCGTTTGACTAAGAGACCAATAGACCAATCATATATCAAAGACTTGCAATTCTATTTATCTAATGGTATTCCTGCAACTTATACATTAGAAGAAGCTGAAAATTATGAATTAGGGAAAGATGATGATGAATTATCATCAACTACTACTCCATTACATTTGATTGCATATAATTTACCAAGTGATTTGACCAATGAGGAGGAAAAGGTAGTGCTTGAGTTAATTGATGAGTTATTTAGTTGGGGTGCTGGATGGAATTTGACTGATCCAAATGGTGATACACCTGGTGATGTATTATTTAAAAAAGGTTTAAGAGGTTCTGCCTTTTATGCAAGATTTGTTGATGCTGGTGTTAGAGCTGAGATCCTATTAAGAAAGATGAATGATGACATTGAATTCCTATCTGATCCAGAAGATGATGATGACGATGATGATGAAGATGGTGAGAAAGAACAAGTTCAAGTTCAAGAAGATGAAGCACCACAATTAGTTGAAGAACAACCACAACAAGACACTCAAGCCCCATCTGAACCAACACCAGAACAATTGAAACAAGCAGAATTAGAAAAAATTAAAAATGACCTAATAAACGATCCCGCAAATACACAATCAACATATTTGAAAACAAAATTAGAATATAAAGATGGTTCATTAATAACAAAAGATAATTTAGATGGTGTGATGATGGATTGGGAACATGAATTAATGAAAGCTGGTTGTGATACATTGTTCAAATCATTGGAATATGCAGAAGATGAAGAAGACACTAAGGAAATTAATATTTTAAATATTGGTTTTGGGATGGGTATTATAGATACAATGATTCAATCCAAGTCTCCAACACATCATTATATAAGTGAAGCACATCCTGATGTCTTGCAAAAATTACGTGATGATGGTTGGTTTGAAAAGAAAAATGTTACAATTTTAGAAGGAAGATGGCAAGATACATTACCTGAATTATTAACTAAAGGTGTTTTCTTTAATGGGATTTATTATGATACTTATAGTGAACATTATTCAGATATGTTGGAATTATATGATTTAATAGTGGGATTACTAAAACCTTCTGGTGTTTTTTCTTTTTTCAATGGGTTAGGTGCAGATAGACAAATTATTTATGATGTTTATAAAAAAATTGTGGAAATTGATTTGAATAACTATGGTATGGATGTTAAATTCACTGAGTTAGATACACCAAAATCTACAAGTAAAGAATTTGATGATACTGAAGAAAGTGAATGGTCTGGCATTAAAAGAGCTTATTGGAGATGTAAAACTTATTATCATCCAGAAATTAGATTTATTTAGACTTGGGGTAAAAAAATGAATATTTCATTATAAAAGTTTTAATTGATTACCTGATCTTTGTACTCTAGATATTGAAACTCCTTTTTTTGTTTCATGCTTTAATAATCCCCAAGCTTCAATAACTCTGTAATCTATCAAATTCAGTGTTAAACATTTTGTTATAATTTGAATAATATCATGCATTATCCTAGAATAATTAATTGGGACACTATATTGAACTAAATTTGTAGAACTTTTATCATTCCCATCTAAATATCTTCTTGAAAAATAATTAAAACCAACTTCATCAAGATTTTCTAATCTCATTTGTACATGATTATAAAACAAACTTTTAACATCTTCAATACTTTCCACATTCATTGTTGAAATAACTTGATGATATTCATATTCACTGAAACTAATCATTTGATTGATTCTTGGATCTAAAAAAGTATCAAAACAAAGATAATCAATATATAATTTTTTGATGAATTTTTGCAGTATAGGCAACGTATTAACAATAAATTTGTTTAATGATAGTAACCCACTAATTATTGTACTGTTTCCCTGTATTCGGTCATAATGAGATACAGAGGTAAATTCAAAAGTTCGACAATATGTTGATATGATGATGTAAATTGTACCATATAATTTGGTGGAACACGATAATTTTAATTTTTTGCATGTTTTAGATAATTGAATAATGGATCCGTGAGGAAGAAATGATTCCATATGATCCAATAGTTCGTTTGGAAGAGATAATAATGACATTAATAGGAGTTTGCAGGTAAGTTTAGACTTGTCAACAATGGAACTAAACAAAAATTAATCAAAGAAATTTTCTATATTTAACTGCAATATTTCAAATATTCAATATATTAATTTATAATTTTATAATTGAGATATTTGAACTTGAGGTCAACAATTTTGGAAATTAAAAAGTTAAGTCTTTCGATAAGCTCATAAGCAATGTCACAATATTCAGACAGGTTTCTTGTAGTTGATATTTATTTTACTCTTAAACTAATCTGACTATTCTATCTTGAAGTTTGTGGAGGCCCCGAGATTTTCGTTTTGTGTCAAACCTTTATTAACAAAAATTCGAAAATCCGTCAACTTAAATCCGTGATTCAAAAAATCAACATCAAGAAGAGTTATTCAAGAATTAGTAACTATATCTCCATCTCGTAAAAACTACACCTAAGTTGAGAATATATATAATCCATATAATTACCAATAATATAATAAGCATCTTAGCTTAATCCATAATCATACTAAAGCGACTCATCATAATCAAATTCTGGAATTTGAGCAGTTCGTTTATCATTATTATAATTGATTTCACGAATAAGACTATTGATTAATTCATTAAAATATCTATTTTCAGTAAGATGTTCAATAGTCTCAGGATTATTTGTAATAACAATATAACCACCATCTTGTTGTGATTCAAAAGCTGATAATGGGATCTGAGGTGGTGATTGTCTTTGTGGTTGTGAAAAACCTGTACCAATAGTAATATCATCTTGTTTGAAATGTGATTGATTTTGCATTAATGGTGGAGATATATTCCCATTGTTTAAGTGTACTGGTGCATTATCATAATGGTTTCCAGGCTGTCTTAAAGGTTGACCAGATTGTTGCATAGTTGAATGGTGATCTTGTGCATTATGTTCAACATAATATTCTGATTGTTGTGATTGATCCTCTTCATCCTCTTCTCTACTTCTTTTTCTTGAATTAGATTGTAATTGTTGAAATTGTTGTTTTATGTTTTGATAGGATGGAAGTGTTTGAAGTTGTTCAAGCATACCTGATGTTGGGGTTATACCACGAGATTGTAAAAGTCTCTCCATGTATTGTTGGAGTTCCAAACACGAGCGTTCAGCACCAAAACCTTGTGCTTCATTACCAGCAGCAGCATAATTACCATTCAGACCAAAAATACTCTCATTGTTAGCTCCTCTATTCATAGCTTATAATTTTGATATTTTCATCAAAAGTTAGGCTAAATTAAAAGAATTTCAAGATCAATCTTTGTACATGGATGAATTCATGTATTATTTCAATATATGAATTGTTGAAAATACAACTTGACACAAAACCGGTCAAAATAAGCCGAGCTGTCTTCTAACTCCAGATTTATGATAAACATAAGCTACAAAACTAGACCAATAATGATCATGTCTACCACATACTATTTAACCGATGTCTTTTTACTCTTGTATCTCACAATCTGCTCATCCAGAGCACCAAACTTGTACACTTTTGAAAGCCCAGAACCGTTTAAATCCACTAAAATCGCGAATCTCCAGTTTTACAAGTTGAGCGAGTCTCGAGATTTCGAACTTTTGACATAAAAAGTAGTTGAATTACTGGAAACAGATACTATACAGGATTGATATTTGGTATAATCCATATCTTCGGGCACCTTCAAGTCCAATATATCTATCATCTATTATCATTCTCACCAATGACATCATGTTCCAGGAACCGTGGTGCAATGGCAAATCTACCATATCTTACTTAATCCAAGTCGCCGGTGATCGAGGAAGGATTTGAAGAGGCTATAACACCACGAAAAGTCAACAAAGTCAACAAACACAACAGATTAAACATCTATTCGAGAAAAGGAAGGAAGTAAACACTCTTTGGAGAATGAAACTCGAGGAGGTTATCAATATCAATCGTGTTTATCATACACTCTTGAAAACAGGATCTATTTAACACTTTCCTGTTGAAGTAACTCTAGAAATGTTTTAATCCATAATGTTCTCCACTGCCTCATCGCAATTGTATTGAAACAGATTTCATATCGCGTCGTTACCAGTTTGTCCTTTGATACTTAATGATCTTGAGTTTCGACAATTAATTTACCTCATACGGTGACGATGATATTCAGAAAAGCGTACCTTAATTCACAAAGGGATCTTGTATTATGTTTCCAGTTTCTCTTCCAGTGTACCTGTGCTCTGCCTCGACCTTTGGAAGTTGTATACCAAAATTACTATTAAAAGCAAGCTTTTTCGACGTGTATACACAACAATTTCGAGATTAATTCATACGTGAAACGTGAGACCTTAAATCTAGAACTTGGATTTCTCCTTCACTCCACAATAAAACTCATAAAATTCATAATTGAAAAAATCTTTATGTCTTATAATAAAATCAAATTCAAGGCTATAATTTTTTGTTTTAATAGCAAATCTCCAGTTTCTAGTTATACGTACGTACTGGTAATATCAGTATAGACCGTGCACTAATTATAGCAAACCACCCACTAATCTTTTCCAATAACCTAAACATATAAATATAAGTCTTATTCCTCGAGATTTTTTAAAAGCCCCAAATTGTTTTTAATTCTTTCTCTATACTTTATTCAAAATAGTACAATCACTTAATTTAATTAATTAATTATTTATACATATAAGACAAAATGAAATCATTCACTTTACTCTCAACATTATCATTACTTTCATTGGCAATTGCCCAAAACATGGGTGGCCAAGGTGGTGGTCAAGGTGCAGGTCAAGGTGGTGGCCAAGGTGCAGGTCAAGGTAGTGATTCTGGTTCATCTGATTCAGGTCTAAGCTCTTCATCAGGTTCATCAAACTCCACTGTTGGTGGTGGTTCAAGTTCTAACTCAACTACTGGTGCTGGTGGTTCAAGTTCTAATTCTACCACTGGTGGTTCAGGTTCTTCAAACTCTTCATCTTCAGGTGGTAGTGGTGGTTCATTATCTGAATCAGGCTCTGGCTCAGGCTCATCAGAATCAGGTTCATCTGGATCTTCTGGCTCTTCAGAATCAGGTTCTTCAGGCTCTTCAGGTTCAGGCTCATCATCAGAATCAGGTTCATCTGGATCTTCAGGTTCATCATCAGGCGGTGGTGGAAGCTCTGGTAATATGGCAAATGGTTTAGGAGAATTTGGTCCACATGCAGCTGTTGCTGGTGCTGTTGGTGCTGTCGCAGCCTTATTATTATAGACGCCTATAATATTAATGAACTTTCGAGTTTTCAGCTAATGGTTTTTTATATTGATTATAAGAATCATTAACAATTGACATTACGATTTATGTAATTTTACTATTATTTTTTTATAAATATCTTGGTATTTTTTTTACTTCTAGAAATGGGTTCTTTTTTATATACAATGATTTAATGAGGATTGTGTTGTAGTTCATTACTATGGTGGAGGTATTGTTGATGTTGATGATTCCGTGGAGTGCATCAGATCTTGATTTTTATGCAAGTGAAAGATAAAATTTCAGATTTCCAACATTTACTCTTAAAAGACTTGGGGTATGTGGCTTATAACTTTGACTCCCCAACGTGTCAACCTTTAATTATCATGTATTCTTGTCTTCAAACTACAATTATCATTCACATAAAATTACATATATTACTATTAAACTAATTCTAAACCAAATCTCATTTCATTAAACATTAAATACACCCAAAAAGCAAAAAAACCCAAATACCCAATTCATAAACCATTAAATATCATGATGCAAATTCCGCCGTGTTCTTTTAATAACGATAAAATGAATAACATTGTTCAGTATCCAGTGAAAATTCATCATTTTCATCATAATCATTCCCATTATTCATCATTACTGGCATCATCATTGGTTTTGTAGAATTCATTTTTAACGAAGAAACAATTGGGATTTGAACACTTGAAGCTGTATTTGTTGATAGTGGATTTGGAATTAATGGAGTATTTGGAGAACATTGTTGAGTATTTGGACTAAAATCATCATTCCCACTTGAATGACTTGAAGAATTATCATCAATATTTGGAGTATTATGATTTGTTGAATTTGGAGAAGGAAATTCATAATTTCTACGACGTGAATTTTTAACACGACCTTCATAACCTTGTGGTAACATTTCACATTCACCATTTTCAATATGATGTTCAACCCAATCTTCATTATTTAGATAATTTTTACCACACATTCCACATTTTCCTGGAGTATTTGGACGATCTTGAGATCTTGTACCTTGAGGATATTTAAAATGTCTTGCTTTTAGATGAGTCTTGTAAGTATCACGACGACTAAAACCACCATTTGGATGACATCTATTTTCAGAATTTGGATTGAAAAAAGGACATTCATATGCTTTATTAATTGCATGTTTTTTAATATGACGAGTTAAATAACCTCTGATTTTAAATTCAGCATCACAATATTCACATGTAAATGTTTTACTACTAGGTTTTGGAGATGATGAAGAGCTTTGACCTTGATGTAATTGCTGTTGTTGTCTTTCCTCTTTTTGTTGTTGTTGTTGTTGAGCTTGTTGTTCTTTTTCTTCTTCACCAATATCAAAAAAATCAGGATGTGGTAAATCAGGAATAATTTCATCCAAAGAATGAGTTGAATCTTCATCAGATTTATGATGATTTGTAAAATTTTCATTAATATTATAAGGAGAAGGAGTATCTTTTTGATTTGAAAATTTTAAAGCATTTGGAGATAACTCATCATTTGTACTAATAGTTGAACCAGTTGATGTTAAAAAAGGTGAAGTTATAGTTGATGTTTGTTGTCTTATTTGATGATCTGGATTTATGTCCCAAGTAATTGTACCATCTGAATTTATAACTTTTGTTAATTTTGAAACTTCCATTGAACATGGTTTTATTGTTGAATTATTAAATAAGTCATTTTGATAACTGATTTTTGTAGGGAAAAGGCCAGCTGATGGTGATGGATCATTCTTAGGAACTTCCTTATTGATATTAACTTGTTTAATATCCTTGTTATCTTTATTATTTGTTGAATTATTTGTTCTTGTCTTTGGCAACACCTGATTAAAAATCTTTAAATTCAATACATAATTATAGAAATTATTGATGTATCCAAAGATGGATATATGTTCCGTATCACTCTTCATAGTGACACTGTCCAGCAATCAAAGTATTCCTGTCTTATTGTATCTTTGGTTGTTATGGTAGTTGTTGTTTATATTCAAGTTGTTATTTAATTGTATCCCTAAATTCAAAAATTTACTCCAATAATTTGGGAAATTGTCGAAAATGGTGCGAAAACGCAAAAAAAAAATCACCAGTCCTTAGATATTTGGTGAGAAATTAGATGGGAATGATGGTGTTAATTTCGAAACAGTGATGAATAAACCAGTAGCTAATCAAAAATAACAGTGATATCTTTTTAATTTCAATAACGTGGTCGTCAATTTCCAATGTCTTTCATTTATTTTCAATTCTTCACCACTTTTTTTCCAAACTTCTTTTCCCTTTTTTTTTTTTTTCGCTTGGTTTCAAAAACTTTTGAAAAAAACCAAAAATAACGAAAAAAACGAAAATAACAAAAATAGCAAAAATAACAAAAATAGCGAAAAAAATTAAATTAAACGCCACAAGAAAATAAGAAAAATGGCGAAATTGCAGAAATTTGCAAGTTGTGAGATTTCATTTTTTTTTCGTAAATCCAGATTTTCATCAATTTTGCCACTACCGAACAATCAATTTTGAAAAAAAAGTTCGTACCGCCAAAAAATAAAAAGAAATGTGTGCGTTGTTTTTGTGCAAAAAAAAGGCGCTTCCTCCCAAAGAGGAAGTTTCGGCTGAAGGATATGTCACGTGGCAATTCTAATAAATACGAGGATATATATATATGTATAACGTCATTAATTTTAAATCTAAACTACATTAATTTATTTACAATGGTTCAATGGTTTAATAGTTCAATTAAAATTGTTCAATTAATTCTGCATAGAATTTGAGGGGATTCTTCTCTCCAACGCTCGAATCTAAGCTCGAAGCCAAGCGCGAAGAGTTGACTCATTAAACACTCTCCAATTCATATCTATCTCTATCTTCTTTCAATTCACCTTCCCTTTTCCTTTCTAAATATCTATAATAATTATACCAAGTAATATCCACAATTGTAATAACCAATCCAATAAAATTTATAAAAGTCAATTTATCATGAAAGATCATTGAAGTTACTAATATAGTTAATAATTCTTTAAAAATACCTGCAATTGATAATGTTATAACTTGAGCTCTTTGTAAGATTGCAAATTCAAAAATTGTCATAAAGAAAACTAATATACCTGGGATTAATAATAATATTAATGTACCAATTACACCTTTTTCTTCCCATATTGATGCTTTTATAAAATTCCCGAATCCTTCAATACCTAAACCAATTAAAAATAAAACAATAAACATTGGTGGTGATAATTGATATATTGTAACTATTGGATTTTTTTTACCTTTGGATTGTTCATTATTTTTATGTAATAATAATTGTGTGAATACCCAACGTAATCCACTCATACAACTTGACATTAAAACTAATGAAAATCCTAAATAAAAATTTCCAGAATCTTCATTTTTTCCACCATCTTTGGAAGTATTATCATTATCAACCATTAACATAACACCAAATGACATTAATAAAACAATCCCCATTAGATTTAAACTAAATTTTTCTAATTTACAAATCACTCCAAATAATAAGACAAATGCAATACTTGATGATTTCACCATTGTATAAGTTGTTAATGAAATGAATCTGAAACTCATATTACCTGAACCGATATCACCTGCACTTGCAATTGCACATGGTAAGATATGTGTTAAATAAAATTTTATCCCTATGTTTTTATCTCCAGTGGTATGTCCATTGATACTAGATGAAGATGGGGTAGGACGTAATGATGGATTAAACCAAATTGTTAAAAATGATAAAATTGATAATAATAATTGATGGAATGATGTTATAAGTATTGGGAATGGTAAATTTAAACTTGATTTATCAAACATCCATTTATTATATAATGAAATTGTTAATGAAAAGACGTACCAACCTATGATACATATAATCAATTGTATAATAGTTGGTGTAAAGAAAGATGAATTTTGTGTTGATTTCATTGTTTTGGACCTTATATTATCATCATAATCTTCATCAATAAATGGTGAATTATCACGACTATTTGATAAATCATCACCAACATCAACAACATCAACATCATCATCTTGTTCCATTGGGGATTGTTCTGATTGTAATGGGACTTCAGGTTTAAGTGAATTTATTATAGACGGTCTTCTATGAATATCAGATTGTGATGAATTTAAAAGACGTCCAGATTCCGAATTCATTGATTCTGATATTACCATTTTGGAAACTGAGTGTATATGTATATATAGATTGTATGATGAGAACAGATATAACGCGTCAAATGACTTGTCTATGAGTGATATATGATCTTTATGATGGATAGAAATTGAATATTACTTGTATTAAACACAATTGTATTAATTGTAAAATTATGAATTTTATGAATTGTATGAATGAATTGTACGGATGATGTTGTCAATATTGCTTGCGATTGATTACGGTTTTGTATATTTGTCAAGTTTAAGATGTGTTTTATTGATGAAAAATTAAACTCAAGAAACATTCGCGAATTTGATTAAATGATTGATTGAGTGATTGAGTTAATGAGTGAATGTTTCAAGTTGGAGTGAGGTCTAGGAGGGCCCATTTGATGAAGGAGGAGGGGGTATTGCCTCAATTGAATGTGCTAGTGCTAATGTGTTTGTAGAAACCAAGTGCAGTTGAGCATTTGTGTATTTATTGTTTTATGGTTGATGACACTCATATGTGACAAATCATAGCGAATAACCGTCAGAATACTGAAAGCGGAATACTCCATTATGATCGAGATTACATACTACTTACTACAGCTGTGTATTTAAATATTATCTTTTACACCTGGTAATTCACTTTTCCCTTTTCATTTGCACTTTAAATCAGTCAACATAGTAGTTCACTCTTTCATGGAGTATTGAGGGATTGGTCATTCTGTGCAATTGAAACCATACAATATAGACATAAGACAGAACTATTTTTAAATCTATAATGTGTAACGTCCTGGATGCTACAATTAGTTGAATTGGGTCTTAAGTATAAGTGTCTATGGTACCCAACAAGACATTACCATTTCTCTCTAAATTATCCACTAATGCTCATATTCAAACAGTCTATATTACAATGAGACAATGAATCTATGAGAATTGAACAACCGAGATTAACTAATGAGATTACGGAGAAGCTATATTTTGGTGACAATTGAGTAGGGCCTGGTCTAAGCATCTATAGTGTAGCATCTATACTAAGTATCAGATCCAACTTCATAGTTAAACCACATTTAGATCTGTTGATATCTTTCCTCTCTGTATACGGATGCATTAACAATGCATTATATACTTTAAACGGCATAATAAGTTATAATTAACTCATGACCAAATTTACCTATCCACGGACATGAAGAAATCATACTAATCAGTAATTGTTATCGACATAGTCCATGTTGTATAAAGTCTAATTGGGTGATCAACAATCATCAACAGCACTTCATAGTACATCCATTAACTCAACGGACAAGGTTTCAAAAGTCTATCATAACGGTTCACGACTTCATCCAATCATTCGATATATAGTTTGAGTTCACACTCTAAGGTTAGTAAGTAAGTACTGTATTATGTGTAACGTATAACGCATAATGCACTCATGTTTATTCAGTGTTTCATGGATTTTATCGATAATAAATGCTGCATTACACTTCTTTTTGGTGGGACTTTACTGATTCAAGTATTACCTAAACAAGGCTTACACAGCTGGTTATTTATAATTGGTTGTATAATTGAGACTTTCAGAACCAGGAATCCCAGACTCTCCCACTTCTCTTGTCTTCAATCGTATCCTAATATTTGAACTCTCGGGATGGTTATGTATCTCTTCACCGACTTCACTTTTAATTACTCTTGTTTACATAACTGAATAATTCGCGGTACTAATGCTGTTGCAATGTTGAAGTTATGATACATTTCGTTACTGACCATGAATTGGAAGTTGATGAGCTGGAGACGACCGTTAGGTTGGGCTTGGGGCTTGCGATTCTATTACTTTCAGTGTGAAATATAAGAAAGGGATAACAGGGAGAGAAGGGATAACAGGGATAGGAGGGGTGGAAAGGGATAGAAGGGAAGAAGGGGTAGAATGGATAGATAGCATCTATTGAATTATGGCTTATGAATCAGAAGACATGGGTATAGTAAACGTTAGTGTTACTTCTATTGACCATTACGAATACGTTCTCAGTTCAATAAAGGGAATTCTAATTGTAACCACAAATACTCATCAACGCTCAAACTATTTATACCATGAATCATTGGGAAACAATATCTAGATGACAACTATACTGTCTGAAAACATGGGCTTAAGACCATTACTAGTAACTACATACAGCTAAATGTATCTTGAATAACCCTTTAAATCCGTTTAACTCCCGTTAAAACATCTAAATCATCATAAGTAGTGAGTGTATCACGGTGTCAGTGTTTCAATGTCTGCATAGTCCAAAGGACCATACTTCATGCCTTCAAACTCCAAAAACATGTATCCATGATATCCAAAACACGCATTCTATCGACTCCTTGGGTAGAAATTTATAATTTCTTATATATAATAGTATCACTCGTTCCAAATATCCAACCATTTGATTGTAATTCATTGTTATATATATTAATTACTTATAAGTTTCAAGCATAGTGTTGATTACGATCTTCATATTAGATACACGTCAACTTGTCAACAACAGCAATCCGAATTCAAGACTTGGAATTGGTATAATCGCAAGTTCCAACATCGTCAACAACAAAACCATTATATTGAACCATCATTCAAGTGCATTCCTCATTGTTGATACTCTGTTGTTGTCACTCTTCAAAGCTTAGAATTCTGATTTGTGGTCAATTCCCATCGCTTTTTTTTTTCTTTTCCTTTTCCTTTTCCCGAATTGGAAATCGTTTAAAAAAATCCGAACAGATTTTTAACTAAACTATAAATAAATCTATTGAACCTATTGTTATTTGGTGGAAACCGGCACAACTAGTGGTAAAGGACCTACAAGAAAGCGGGTTGGATATTTAAAGTATTTCATAAAGGGAGGATATTGGAGAAAAAAGTCACATACTCCCTATTATTAAAGAAAGTTCAAGGATTTAAAGTTAAAAAAGCTGGGTATTAAAAAGTATTTATAGATACCATAAATATCAAATATCATCCTTTCTTCAATCCAGAGAGTGAGAAAGTCATAGAACCAGGAGATTTATTGAGCACCTACTGTTTATTGCTTATAAAAGTATTAGGTGGTAGTGTCTCATCATTTTCAACTGGAGAAATAGTGGCGGTTTAAATCATTCCCACTAATCAAAACAATATAGGATTTAATTTTATTTGCCCGAAAAAAATTCAAAACAACATAGAATATCAATAATAATAATAATAATAATAATAATACTTTCAAAAATGATACAAAATGTTTCAAAATTAATAATATATTCCTTGATAATACCACTGCTTGTTGCATCAAATCCTTCATCTGAATCATCATCCATACAATCTTCATCACCTTCATCACAATCATCACATGCATCACAATCTTCTTCACATTCATTAGCATCATCATCTTCAATAGCATCTTTAGCATCATCAAAACAACAAGATTCTTCTTCATCAGATGATAATCTTAGCCCCTTCCCAACTATCCATGCAGTATCTGATGAAGGTTTAGTTTATTATACAAATATTTCATTAGGTTCACCTCCTCAAGATTTACAATTAAGAATTGATGTCGCAAATTCTTATGTATGGGTAAGATCAAGAGAATCTTTACCAACTTGTGAAAATAATGAAACTTCAACTGTGAATAGTCAATGTGAAACTGGAACTGGTGCTTTTAATGTTAGTGATTCTTCAAGTTATCATGATTTTAATGATTGGCAAAGATTGATGACTCTGGATTATATTTGGATTAATGGTACTGTTTCTGAAGATTCAATGTCTTTATTAGACATTTCAGGAGGTTCTGAATTAAATCATAATAATAATATTACTATTGATGATTTTGATTTAATTGTATCAAATGAATCAAGAGTTGTAATGGGTGGTTTAGGACTTGCTGGTAAAACAAATGATCAATTGGATAATTATGATAATATAAATTTCTTAGATATGTTGAAACAAAATAATGTTATAAATTCTTCAAGTTATTCATTATATCATAAAGATAATTTAACTGCAGATTTAGTTCTTGGAGGTATTAATCAAGATTATTATACAGGAGATTTTGTTAAATTTAATCAAGTTCCATATCTCAATTCTCAAACAAATCAATTAGAATATAATTATCCAATTTTACCTTTAACTTCATTAAAAGTTAGTAGTTCAGATGGTAGAACTGCTTATATTTCAACTTCAAATGATACTGAACCTGTTTTAATTGATACAAGATCTTCTTATAATTATTTACCTTATTCAATGGTTGTTGCATTAGCTGTTCAATTAAATGCATTTTATTCAGATGATATTGATGTTTGGTTATTAAAATGTTCAGTAGGTAATTTAAATGCTACAGTGGGATTTCAATTTGGTAATGTTACAATTGAGGTACCAATTTCTGAAATGATAACACCTGCAAAATCTTCATCAGGTGGTGATAATGGTAATTTAGTATTTGATGATGGTGACGAAGCTTGTTTATTATTGGTTACACCAAATTATTATTTTGGTTATTCTGTATTAGGTTCACCTTTTTTCAAATCTGCTTATATTGCAGTAGATCATGAATCTAATCAAATTGCAATAGCTCAAGCTGCTAAAGTTCCACATAAAGGATCATCATCTAGTAGTACAACAACACTATCAAATTCATCATCAACTTTAGATTTTGCAAAATCTCAAATTTCATCAGGTTATATACCATTTGCTGTAACAAATAATTTAACAGAATCATATACAATGAAATTTGATCAAACATCTATACATTCTTCTGTTCAACCTGATTTAGTCACAGTTAGTATTACAAATGGTGAAATTTTCACCGGTAGAGTTCAATCAACAAATAGCTCAAATGATATGAGTTCAACTTCAAGCGGTGGTGCAATTCATTTATTTAATGTTTATGAAAATACTAATAATAATTGTTGGTGTTATATTATGAGTTTGTTAACTGTCTTGGGATTTGGGTTAATTTTGTGATTATGATCCATTGAACATTCTGAATTTTATAGCATTTCATTTTTGCATTTTTCATATTTTCATCATTACATGATTTATTTCGTTTCATGTTTATCATTTGTCGTTATTATGGGGTTCATTTGTTTTTATTTTTATGTATAAAAGAGAAAAGTAGTAACTAATTTAATATTTAAAGGCTTTTAAAAATTATTATCCTTAGATTGTAGAGATGAAATTAATGTTGTTCTATGTAATCCATCAAATGTTCAACCACATTTGCTTGTATACAGCTGGTGGATAGAGTGGTTCTTGGAATCAAAAAAGCTCATAAAGCACATACAAATGAAGGTTTTCCCTTACCTAAAAAAGCCGGAAGAGGATAATCATGTTTATACTTGTGTAGTGTCGACTTTTATGTAATTATTGCACTGTCTTTATTGTACTCGAAGCTCGTTCTATTTTCTATGTGTCAGGGATTTTGTTACGAGCAATCTTGAAAGCTGAAATCTAAATATCACTAAATACGCTCGGGTCAAAAACAAACATCTCAATTTCCACCATTTATACCCACAAGATTTATCAACAATATCGTTAATCAGTAATTCTTATTTACTAGAATATACTCAGCACATCATTCTCATATTCAGATAACTTAAAGATCTTTTTAAACTGAACGAGGAGAAATAACTTTGTGGGTGAAAAACGTTTAAAACGAAATTAGAGTACAAGAGACCTCATAGACCATAACATATAACAATTATTCATACAGAGATCACTGAGATTAACGTCCAGACTTTGAGAGACTCTGTTGCTATTACACAATCCTGAAAAGTCACACACAATGACATTACAATCGTTAATTCATTCAACCATCACAACTATCTTATCACCATCAAAATCATCAACATCATTAGAAACAGATTATGAAATTGAGGAACCTGAAGAATCACTTCATTCAATATCAAACCGCATAATATCTCAAAGACAACAAGGTTCCAATTTTTCAACACCTACAAGATCAACAAGGTCCAGAGGGTCGCCTGAACGTCGAAATGGTTCACTAAAGATAACATCAAGAAGAACTGACCCTGTACAACTTCAACATGTGGTTAGTGACTATGATGATGATGATCGCGATAAGATTAGACAGTTTGTAAACGTTAAGCAAATGTTGACATCATTGAGAAACCTGGAAAGATTAATCACTGACGAGGATATCAATTATAATGAATTTAAAAAGACATATGTTGAGTCAAGTTTAGGATTGTTGGAATCAATACAAGATAAGAGAGATGTACAATATGGGACGATACACAGTTCAGGATATAGTGCTGGTGATCAAAAAGATCTAGTTGTAAAGATTGGATTAGTTTGTGTTCAGATATTTATTGTGTTGATAGATTTATTTACTCCATTGCTTGTTCAAGCAACTATTTTATTGAAACAAGTATTGAATAATGATTTAATAAAGAAAGTTTTGAATGTGATTGTTGAGCTGGTCTTTGTGATATTGAATTTATTTTTGGATTATTTGAAAAAGTACCAAGCCAAGTCAAAGAGACAGCTAAGAGAAGCCAATGCAAACAGATCGAATACGAGGTATGATAACTTTTAAAGATAACTATGCTTTTATTCTATTTAATGGTTTTATTTACTTTTCTCAAATGTACTCAATGTTTATTTTTTTATGATTAAAAATGTACGAACCTTTGACTTAATGTACTTTCATCATGTTTTGGTTCATTTGCCTTTACAATTCTATCATTTTCTAATGTGTCTTTGATTTGTTTATGAACGCTAATCAAAAATTCATCATAACTTTGTGTCTTGTCAATACTTCTATCTTCGACTAGTTGTTCACTAATTTCAAATTCTGCACCGTCAATACCAACTCTTGCAATTTGGAATGTTAAGTAATCTAATCCCATTGAATTTTTAAAATATTCAACTAAATTTCTAGCTTGTAATGAAATATGAGTATTTAGTTGTGGTAATTCATTTGTAAATGGTGGAATTTGTTCTAATTTCTCAATGTCTAATAAATCTTTCAATAATAAAGGATTTACAGCGTTATGAATCCATAAGTATAACTTTTCACCATTAAAAATGAAATAAGCGCCACCGTATTCTAAGGATTTTGAAGAGGCTCTTAGGTTAAGTGGTAAGTTGAAATATCCCGTAACATCATCATAGAGACAGTCACCTTCCCCTAAATTATGTAGTGGAATAATCCTTGGGTATAATTTCAATAATAATCTTTCTAAGGATAGAGAATTCATCTCATAACAATCGTAAATTTTCAAATTATTTGAAATTGAAGTTTTGAAAATTTTAGATTTTTGAAATGCTGAAATGTATGCAATTAATGTTTTCAAACTTTCTGGGAAGACTAATTCTGTAGGCATTAAGTTAGACTTGACAGCCACACCACGATATTGTGAAAATACTTCAACTAATTTTGTTGTAGTGGTCAATTTTATTTCAGTTGGATGTTGCTTATTCAAATAACTTAGACAATCTTTGATAATTATATCCAATACAACATCTTGATCAACAAATGCAAAAACTTCTGAAACAGAATCACTAACAGCTGCAACAACATTAGTTACTCTAACTCTTCTTTTACCATCAATACCGGTATACAATAAGGCAGCTTGGAAATGTGCATCGTCTTTTGTGCTTAATTTATCATCATAGGTGAACAATACAGAATATTGTTGTTCTGAACTGACTGCTGGTAATTTTGGATCATTTGCACTTTTTGGATCAAAATTACCATAATATTTACTAACTTGTAATCCAGCAGATGAACGAACTTTCAATTGACCTTGGTAACCACGATTACTCAATACAGCTTTTTTATAGTCTTCATTAAACATCATTTCATCTCTTGCAGGTTGGTAGTTCGGATATAATTTCAAAAATCCACTTGTTTTGGAAACAATAATTGATGAGTTTATTAAATCAACTGCACTCTTGGAGATAACAAATAAATCTAAACCAACATTTCTATCAACAAATTCATCAGCTAATTTATTATAGTAAGTACTATCAGATTTGTATGTATCTGTTCCATTATCTCTATCATTTGGATTAGTTAGTGTACCAGGCCCCCAACTTGGTAACTTGGATAATGTCGCAGTTATTTTACCACCACCAACGGTTCCTAATGCATATAAAGCGTATTTCAATGCAGCACCATAACAAACTTCTGGTGATTTAAATTCATAATATAATTCATCAATCTTGTTTAAAGCATCATTTATTTGGAATGCATATTCTTGAGGATCAACAAATAATCCATCATAAATAGGGATGAATGGATCTTCAAGATCTGAAGCAATATGAACTTGACACTGTTCAGATTTCAAATTATAAAATTGTACTCTTTGATCATATGTTATTATAGCAATTTGAACAAATGGTGGAAGTTTTAATAATGTTGATCTAATAGCTTCAGTAGTGGATCTGATAACCTCATTTGGTGCTGTAACATCAATTAAGAAAACATGATGCAATGAACTTGGTTGAACACCTTCTTCAAGCCAATAAGTTTGGGGAACGATAAAATCAACAGTCCCCTTATGTAACTCTGGTCTTTGTAACAGATCGATTCTACGCCCACTAGCATCTAATGGACATTCATATTCTGTTGGTAACGGGGTTGGGAATTTACACATATTACAAATGAGCTTTTGATCATGAGTGAATGTCATTCCTGGATTAATATAAGTACGACAACGACGACAACGTGGAGGTCCTCCAATTGGTGTTAAGTCGACCTCTGGTATTGGCTCTTCATTGTATTCCAATGGTGCGAATGGACGAACTGTCAAACCTAATGGTAATTTGGTAGCATTTCTTAAATTTTCAGATGCTGGAACGTTGTACATTGATAGTCTCATGAATTTTGGAACAGCAGAGCCCTGGTCTATTGAAACATACTTCGTTGTTGATGTTGGCGGTAATGTATTTTCAAATGATTTGAATGGAGTTGATGAATACTCATCTTCTTGAGCTTTTCTTTGATAAGGAACGGATAATGAACTAACAGTATCCAAATTTTGACCATTCATCGGAAGTTGTGCGCTTTGATGTTGCTGCTGCTGTGAAACCATTGGTTGCATGGCCCCTGGAGTACCTGATGGAGTAAAATTACCAGCTGGTGAAAAAGCTTGTTGAAAACCTGGTGTTGAAGTAGCCGGAGCTTGGAAACTTTGATTTGAAATGGGAGTTTCAAAAGGTTGTTGTAATGCAGCGCCACTGTTGATAAACTGTTGTTGTGGAATAACACCATTACCTTGGAATTGTGAAGCTGGTGAAGGAGCCGGTGAATTCTGGTTCAAATTGTGGTATGCTCTAGCTGGTCTTTTTTTCTTTGATTGAACTGGTGCAGCCGGATCAACAACTTGATCTTGTTGATTTATTTCCATGTTTTGCACACCATTTGTCAATTGGTCAAGTGCCGGGTTAGACACAGGGTATGACATTCTTAATGTTTTTGTATCCTGTATAACCAAACACAACAAGACGTAACTCTGAATATATGAATCAGGATCAGATCTGACTTTACTCCTGTGTTTTGGTAGAGCTGTCCAAATTTCAACTGTTTTGATTTTATTTTCAACTTGTAAAATTCGCGATAGTCGCGAAAATCTGGATTGTGTAACGAGTTTACGCGTAGTGTTTAAAAGAAGTAAACAAAAGACTGAGATTAAGAATCCAAAAGCTAAACAGTCTATAGAGGCCCATAGAATACGGTCGCTGGTGAAATGGGTGTCAAGGGACTTTTACCACAGCTAAAGGAGATTCAAGTCTGTCGCTCGTTGGAGAGATTTAGGGGGAAAACTTTGGCCATAGATTCGTACGCATGGCTTCATAAGAGTATCATTTCATGTGCTTGGGAATTAGCCCAAGATCTTGAGACTACCAAATATGTGTCTTTCTTTCGCAAAAGAGTACTGATGTTGAAGCATTTTGGTATTGAGCCATATTTCGTGTTTGACGGTGATAATTTTGCGAGTAAAGTGGATACTGAGTTGGAAAGAGAAGTGAGTAGACAAAAGAATAAAGAAAAAGGATTAGAAATGTTGAAAATTGGTGATAAGAAACTTGCTGGTGAATGTTTTATGAAGAGTATAGATGTTACTCCTTCCATGGCAAGATCAGTTATTAATTACCTCAAATCTGAGAATATCAAATATATTGTTGCACCCTATGAAGCAGATCCGCAGATGATTTATCTTGAGAAATTGGGTTTAGTACAAGGGATCCTGAGTGAAGATTCTGATTTATTAATCTTTGGTGCTCAATGTTTATTGACTAAGTTGAATGATTTTGGTGAATGTATTGAAATTAACCGTGACAATTTCAAAAAATGCAAAGCTGTCCCCATTGGATTAATGAATGATTCACAATTGAGAATGGTTGCATGCTTGAGCGGATGTGATTATACGAATGGTATTCCAAACGTTGGTATTGTGACTGCTTTTAAGCTTGTGAAAAGATATAGTAATATGCATAAATGTTTAATGAGTCTAAAACTTGAAGGTAAAACTTCAGTTCCAAATGGATTTGAAATGGAATATAAGAAAGCTGATATATCATTTCAATATCAAAGAGTTTTCAATCCGATAACGAATCAAATTTCTACATTGAATGAAATACCTCCAAATTTACCAGTTGATGATTCCATGTTGATTGAATGTATTGGTAAACTACATGACAATTCTATTCACCAAAAGATTGCTTATGGTGAATTGGATCCTATCACAAAAGGGCCATTAAGACCAAGAGAAGAAATAATCAAGTCGAAATCATTCAACATTATCTCTAAACCACTTTCAAAAGAGTCTACCGATGGAAGAACAGCTAAAAGATCATATTCTACCCCAGTTGGATTAGGGATGAAAACAATTGATTCATTTTTCAAATCACAAGTTAAAACATCTGTTGGCAGATCATCAACAATTCCATCAAAAGCTCAACTATCATCACAACCGCAAATATCAGAGGTATTGCTACCGGACATTCCGCTGGATGAAATTAAAAGTAGTGATGTTGTTAATGTCAGAACACCAACTTTCAATAGAATGTTAACTCCAAAAACCTTATCACCAACATCAAAAAGAAGAAAGATGTTCAACCAACCAATTAGTTCATCAATTCAAACCCCAGCATCAAGTAAATTTTTCTCATCTAAAAGGTCACCTCCTATTGAACAACCTCAAATTCATTTGATTGCAAATGTGTCAAATTCTTCAAGAACATCACCACACATTGATCATAGAGACGGCACGGTTGGTCCGCCCCCACTAGATACTCCAATTTCCAAGCTAAGCGAGAAACCCCATGAAGAGGAACAACACAATGAAGAATTAGGGAAATCTGTTTCAAAATGCACTTCACTCTCAACTCCTAAAAGTGTGTTGAATGATATGAATTCAAGTGACTTTGACCTGACCGATCCCGATGATGATGAAGTGGAAACTCCAAATAAGTTTATACATAGTGATGACCATGGCAGAATGGGTGATACACCGGTTAAGAATACTAAGAATAAATCACAATCTAAAGAGAAGAGTCACGAAGAGATTGCGAAGAGTCTATATCAAAAATTCGGGTTTTCTCGTGATGGGTTCGATAAAATTAATGATACTTCCCTGATTCCAACTACGACAGACTTTACCAGGTCCACAGTCGAACCTTTGAAACCAATTCAACAAAACATTAAACCTGGAACCACAACCATCAAGACTAAACGAAGCATAACAAAAAACCTGACATTAGACAGTTTCATATATAGAGGAGCGTAAGAGCAAAAAAAAAAAAGGAAGGAAAGAAAGAAAATCTGTACAAAAGGAAAAATAATAACAGACATAGCATACACATTTATAGCATATCATTCATGAAGAGAAGTAATTTTTAACGAGTCCTTTGTTGTAGAAATCGCAGCAGATCTGACTTGTCTGTGTGTCTCCAGACTCGTTCTGTCAAAAACTCGCTGGTTGTTTTAGCCTTTTTCGCGATCTCTGAAAAGTTGCCTGATCTTTTGGGTTTCAAATCGTATGATTTGTGTGGAACAATGAGCAGAATTAGAAACAGAGTAAACGATGGCGGATTTGCTGGATAAATTGTTTGTGAATTTTGTGAGAATGAGTGCTAGAAGGAGTTAGAATATGTAGATCCATGGGAGCTTGAACTGACCTGGTTTGTTATAGAAAAAATTATCTTCACCAACTTTTGTTGCCATTAGCCATATATTCAACATCAACAAAGGTACAAGGATTACTAGGAAAAACTACTACAAGTGTTACAAATAGATAGTCCTAACATACAAAATGTCATATGCCTTTGAAGACTACGATGCTTTCTTAGCGTCTTTCCACAATCCAAATAACAATATCAACAATATGGAGTCTTTCAAATCGGAAGCGCCAAACAATCAACAACAACAACAACAACAACAACAGCAACAACATCATCAACAACAACAGGAATTCAGCTTACAGCAACAAGAGGCATTGAAGCAAGAAAGAGCATTGAATAATTCAGTCTCAACTGAAAGAAGTGGAATATTGGATCCTTATTATGATTTTGCTACAGGTACAAACAATGGTAATTTGTATTTGTCGCCAGATTCTATCATTGGTACTTCAAACTCAAGTTCTCCAAACGAAATTCAATTAAACAATGGTGTTAATACTGATGGATTCAATCCATTGGATGGTACAGATGGCTTCAATTATGATCAAGATACAATAATCGGTAATCAGACTGTTAAACAAGAATCAATTTCCTCCAATTCTTCTTCAACTAGTCCAATTCCAATGCAACAACATCATCAAAATCAAAGAATTAAATTAGCAAATGCGCTGCCTCATGGAAGTTCAATAACTAAAAGAGTTGCTAAGAAGGAGAAATCATCACATAATATGATTGAAAAAAGATATAGAACAAACATCAATGATAAAATCAATGCATTAAGAGATGCTGTTCCTGCATTACGTGTACTAGTTGATAGTGGAGATGACGATGTTGATGATGATGAATTAGATGGATTACAACCTGCGAAGAAACTGAACAAAGCTACTATTTTATCAAAAGCTACTGAATATATAAAACATTTGGAAGGTAAAAATGACGTTTTGAAAAGGGAAAATGACACTTTAAAAAATAGATTATATGGTATAGGAAATGGTAATATTACACCTGAAAGTTCAGTGAGTTCATATTCAAGTGAGACTGGAAGACAAATTCAAAGAAATAATAGTCATATGAACGCTGGTAATGGTACTAATGCTCAGCGTCAAGCTAATAATGGTTCTTATACCAATAAATTTTTACTTGGCGGGTTAGCTTGTATGGTTGGTGCCGGTATTAATGATGATTTTAATGGAATTGATTCAACAAGATCATTATTTGCATTACCAGTTTTCAGTTTTAATCAACAAGGTGCTACGGTTTTAGGTAAACCTTTATTAATCTTATTTAAAGTTGCTTTAGTTTTATGTGTGTTGTTAAATTTTGTTTTCCCAACTATTTTTCAATCAAGAGATAAAAAAGGTCAAGTTATCTCAAATGATGTGGATACCAAAAATATAGACGATATTAGAAATTTCTCTAAATCTTCAATTTGGGAAACTTTCAAAATTACTAAAGAAGATAATGATAACAATGATTATGTTAAAAGTCTAATGATTAGATGTTTCAAATTAAAATTAGAAGCTTCAAAAAAAAGTCTCATTTATTCAAAAATAATTAACTTATATGTTGAACATGTTTGGAATTATTTAAAACAAATAAAATTAAACAAATCAGGTAAAAATTATGAAGAATTAAAGCTAATACTCTCATTACAAAATGAAGAAACCGTTGATAATGAAGAATATTTGAAAAAATTATTGAACCATGAAGTTAGATTTAACTTGAATTTAGAAGAACTTGATGATAGTGAATCTCAAGACCAATATTCAGTCATTCAAATCCTTTATAAGATAATTAATGAAACTAAAACCAATTCAATTTTAGCGAAATTCATGAACACTACAATCGATTCAACATTTGATCCAATCGACGCTAAATCTTTATCAGAAGGAAATATCAATATTGAACTAACTACTTTATTTAATCCAACAGATTTAAACATTTCAGAGTTAAAAGAAAGTTTTTCAAAAGTTTCTGTAAATGAAATAAAAAATGATGAAATTTTCATAATTTATGCTTCAATTATACAAAATTTGATATTTATTAAGAAAGATTTCAAAAATGCTTCAAAATGGTTCAAGAAATTAGATTTATCATTAGTTGATAAATTTAACATGTTGGGTTTTACATCATTATATATTATTGTGCTAAGTATGATTCAATATCCGGAATTATATGAAAACGATGAGGATATTATTTTCAAAATCGAAGAAATTTCAGGAATTTTAAGAATTTGGTTAGGTTCAAATAAAGAGACTGAAAATGCAGATTGTTTAGAATTTGATAAAAGATCGAAATTGATTGAATTTTTCGTTAATGTTAATCTAAAAATTAATGGTTTAGAAAGTCTGAATGGGAACTTGAAAAATATTGCTGTTTGAACTGAAATGATTTCAAAGAAAAAAAAAAAAAAAAAAATCCCCCACATGGACTTATTATATTTATGCTTTTAATATCACACTTATTATGCTTTTTTATTCTTAATTTGGGCTCTTCTACTTCTTTGATGATTATATATTTCAAGTTGCTGATATTCTTGGAGGAAAAGAAAATAATCAAAAGCATCAATATATTGCAATTCACTGAAGTTTTCTTTTCTTGGTTTTATTAATAGTTTTGGTTTTATGTTCTTATATATTTGTTAATATTTTTGTATAATGGTTAATAAATACGTACATTATTTATTGAAATTGGTGTAGATAATTCATTACTGTTCAATGATGGCAGATTATCAAAGTTAGCCGGCGCCCTCTCCCTTATATACTCAATAAATTACTTGTATTACTATAAGAGGCTATCCTTGTATAGCTCCATATCTCATTTTATATTTTATGATATTTGTTTTGATCAAAACATACGACGACTACAATTTTTTATCTCATGACCATAAACCACACCATATTATCACCCAACCAGACGTACGCAAAACATACAACTTAACAAGAAACAACCAGCTTAATTAGCTTAATTAGTATTAGTACTTGTCCACAAAATATCCTGCTGAGTAAATAAGTTGTGATTTTTTATACTACCTTAAAACCTTTTTATTTAAAATATCAGGTTATAAATGGTAAGATAATTTAGCAATATGGCTAGATAAGGTTATGTTTTTATGGATATACACGGTTCCTGAGTCCTGACCAACATCACCATAAACCACCAAAAGATATTAGCAGACATGGCACTAAATCTCTGACAATTGAATGGTAGAGGAATTACTAATCTACAAGTTGAAATTATTATGGAAGGCATAGGAAATAAATTCAGAGATGGGTTTTGATCATAGATCCCTTGAGTTGAACAGTGGTCAGTTGTCGTATAATTAATTATCTTATAGTGTCACCTGGTTGACACATACACATTCCAATACAGACCACAATACAATGATATTCCCTCTTTGGGAAGTCTAACATTCCATAGTAGTTAAGCTCCATCTTAGTGACTGTTTCCGTGTCGCTACCAAATCATTTTCTGGTGTCTGGAGGTTTTTCAAGACGCAAACACATTCTAAACTTTCGCGAATTCTGGTTTTTTTGTTAATAACGGTGGCTCGTGCGTGTCCTTACTGAAAATAGTTTGTTTGGTGGATTGGGTTTGCACTGGGATTGGTATCGTTGGTGAAAAAACTGCTTTATACAATAACATCAAAAAAATAGACTATAGTTAATTTAAGTGATTGAATATCATCCATATATAAATATACTTAACAATGTCTAACGTTTCAAAGTATGTGCTTGTGGGAAAAGGAGAGAGAGAGAGAGAGAGAGAGAGAGAGAGAAAGGGGCCACAGGGGATACATGGGATTAAGAGATGGTTGACATGCTAATTGGATTGATATTATTTGAATTGGTATTGAACCAAAGATTTAAATCATATGAGAAGCGAAGGGAAGATATATCATGATATGCTCATGCTGATGAGATGTTCAAGCAGTATTGAATCGAACATATGTTGATAGGAAACTACAATATCCAATTAGACCTAACTGCCCAAATTCCTGGTACCTTTTCTACACCTCAAAAGAAAACAATTACTAACAATTTAAACAGCGACTTCATCTGGGCTTTAACCTCAAGACAATCATCATTCTTAGTCAAACGTCCAAACGTTACTTTATCCCGTGATCCATTAAATGTTTCAGGTAAAAACACTAAAACCTCATCCGGTTTAGCTAATGAAAAAGCTTTTGGTATCACTCAACAAGATGGTAAAATTACAGTTATTTCAAAATCTACTAAAAACCATAACAAACCAGCTAAAAACTTAATCTCAAGAACTTATTCACAACATAAATCTCCAAGAAGAACCGCTTTAGCTGTTTCTAACTTGGCCAAAGGTTACAGAGATGATTTAAGAGCCGTTGCTGTTAAAAGAGTTTCTCAATACACTCACTCTAAAAAAGCTAAAAAAGCTTACCAAGATTCAACCAGAGGTAAAAAATAGAGTTTTTGATGATATGATTTTATAGTTATATTATTATTACGTTTATTTTTAGTATGAACTAATTATTGTAGATTAGCAGATAAGTAGTTTAAAGTATATATTATTTGATTTCGGATTTCGAAGAAATCAACATATACTGATCTTTAAGAATATCAACTGAAATTTAATTAATTTACAAAAATACTGAAATTTAATTAATTTACAAAAATTTAAACATATCGAAATAAATAAGAATTTAGTATCATCATCTAACTAACCAATCAAAATGGGACGCAATACTCGAAATCAAATATCATAATTGCCACATTGATATAACGTGTAGAACTAAAACATAAACATGTCAACAAACATGTCATATAAATATTGCACTTAA